>VZTD01004681.1:2156947-2394902 GCA_013397725.1 Rhagologus leucostigma | reverse complement strand
GCACAGAGAGCAAATTCCACCTTCCTGCATTCTCACACACAACTTTAGTCATGGTCATCCTTCCTCCCAGACACTGATAATGTGAAAGAGAGTTATAGAGTGAATATTTCAAAATTAACAATGAAGCAGGAGGATAGATTGAAATGGTAATGCATAAAGGGGTTAGAGGAGTATAGAGAAAAGTTATGAAACATCATCAGTTTAAGAGAAATATGTCCTTTTTTGCTATTAGAAATTGTATTCTTCAAGATATGTATAAAATAAGAAGTAAAAAACCTGCCTGAAGTTATGTTTCTAAGCCTCTGACTAACATCAGTATTTACAAGACCTGATTATCCAGCAATCCCACCTCTAAACCCCATAGCATGGGTTTTGTGGGAAGGAAAATGGGAAAGAGACTGGAAGAAAACTGATACTTTAAAAATTAAACCAAATTTAAAAACCCTGGAATTAGTTCCTCAGTGGAAGCTGTACTGCGTGCCCAGTGTTCAGACTCTGGAGACAGAATAAAAGTCCCTTAAAATTCAGCCGAGTATTCTGATAAAACATTGCATACATCTACAATGGGTCCTGTGAAATCATAAAATTTTACTGAAAGGGATGAGGTGGCTAAAATGAAAGTTACCTGTATTTACAGATGACTGCTGCAACTCTGACGGAGATGAGCCAAACTTATACTTAAATCCATTCAAAGTCCATGCACCACCCATTCCCCAGCCTACATTTATAGGACTGAAACTTCTAAAAATGTAGTTAGAGATGTCACTTTATTTTGAAACATGTCTGTTAGAAGTGGTCTCAGTAAGCCTCTGCCTTAGGCTAGCATTTGCAGGCAAAAGAAGAGAGAGGAATTAAGATTCAGAGCTCTTACTTCCCAGAAAATTGTGTTCAGCACCAGGCTGCCAGTATGAGTGGATCTGATGTGGTGCTGGAACTGGTAATGAAACAAGCAGAAGTATACCTCTGCCCTGCATTGGATAACATGCCCTGGTACAGGACAGAAATCAAGGGTCATGAGGTCAGAGGAAGATAGACACTCCCTAGTAGTTTCAAATGTTTGCATTTTGGGTTTGGGTGCTGATCTCTGTCTCTTCAGTGTTCTTAAAATGATAAATCATTTTATTTCAAACTGTTTGTACATTTGGATAGAAAAGATCAAGAAGGAAACTGTTAAACCTTGAATTACTAAAATGCTATTTATCAATGGCCTGTGGCAAAAATATTCTGATTTCAAAGTTTTTTCATGTTTTCTACCACTTACTCTCCTTTGAGAATTAGATAAATTTTAAGCATCTCAAGAATGTGCCCAGCAGTAAAAAAAAAGGTTTTCGTGACTAGAATCGGTGAAAAACTGGCACAAGGTTTCCAGGATCTTCACTTTTCTAGGTAATGAGTGTATCAAAGCCGTATTTGGTTTGCCCGTGATAAAAAGCCAGATTACCTGCTGAATAATACATGGTAGCTAGGGAGGGAAGGACATGAAATAAAGCAGGATGATGAACTAGAAAATGTGATGCTCCTATATAAGAGATGCTCTTGGCCTTGTCCTTTTTTACCTTGATTATTTGGAGAAAGAACAAATTCTTAAGCCAACTTGTTCTGCTCTGTACTGATGAGACTTGTCTTGTAGTTCTTGAATTAGGAATTTTTACACACAAAGTTATTCAAAGAGGACAATATTAGCAGCCTTAAATCACAGTCTGTCTTTTCTAGGCCTATCCAAATCCAATCATAATTTTTTCAGTTAAGATAGATAGTATACAAAGCAAAACCCATTTATCAAGGATATACATATCATAATCTGGAATTATAAACCCAGATTGACAATTATTCCAGAAACCAGAAATGAACATCGTCATATTTTACGTTTTGTAAATAGGTTAAAAAAATCATTACAAGCCATGGAAGACCTTGGTCAAATTTTTTTATGTGGAGTGGGAAAATAAAAGTAAATCTCCAGTGGTGGAAAGGTCAGAAAACTGGTAATGCAAAGTAAGTATTTTCAAGGAGGGAAAAAAAAATCAGGTTTAGGATTGTTCTGTTGTTTTGGACTTTTATCAGCAACTTGAACCTCGATCACCAGCAGTCCTTTAATCTCATACGTGGTGGTGGTTTCAAAGGACTTTTTTCTGAGCTGTTGAGCAAACACAAACCTTTCTAAAATCATGAAGATGTCTTGAAAACAGCAAAAATTTTGAAAACACTGGTTCCTACTCAATTGTAGTCCTTTCTATGTAGATTTATGACCCAGCAGTAGCCAGAAACAGATATTTAGTCTGAATACTGTCACAGAAGTGACTTCTTCTACAAATTCTCCCTTTATTTTCTTATAAGAAGCAATTGGTTCCATCCTGAAACATGAAGTTTAACTTTATTTCTAAATTTGAAATAATTAATTATGAAAACTACATTTTCATAAAGATACGTAGTTCCTCTGTGTCATTTCTAAAGAGCCCTTGACTTAGATTTGTGATTTGCAGTCTTATCATGATCATACTAATTAATCTCAAAAGGAATCTTGAATCTTTCCTATTTCACTTTGTATGAGACTTTTGTTGCTTTTTCCTGGCCAACTCCAGTGCCACATTATCCTGTAAGGGTTTTGTGTACAACGCTCTAGACAAGATGCAGCTTCGATTTATGCAATAGCTTTAGAACATTATATGCATTTTTCCTAATGCGTTTGCATAGGAAGAAAGTTCTTCACTGACTTGTCTGCAGCAATACTTAGGTACTTTCCTGAACTTACATGGTTAATTTAGAGATAAATCCTTCTTTAATATTTTCCCTCCACTACATGTTGCATTCTATTTATTGACACTAAATTTTCTTTGCCATTGTTCTGTCTGTTCACCTTGTAAATTCAGTGTATCACAGCCCCTTCTACCTGAATTCTTTAACCGATTTTGTCATCCAAAAATTTCATTACATTGCTATTCCTATCTTATCCTGTTAATTAAGGAATATAACATGAGCCCAGACATGGAATCATAAGCAACTATTCTGTAAACAAGCTGCAAGATGAAAATTAATCAATTGCTCTCTGCTTCCTAACCAGATGTATTTTCTTTAATACTGTAGGTCTTAGGCAGCAGCTACTTGGCTTCTGCAGTAATTCTTATACCGAAACTTTCTAAAGGTCTATTTAAACCATGAAATAAGTGCTGTGTTTATTACTTTATTAATATATTGAAAACACTTATTACTAAGATATAGTTTCCATTTCTAGATACGACGTAGGCTGGAACTCTGTGTTTTTCCAGATATTTGGTTTTGTTGTGAATTTAATTATGAATTCACCAAATTTCTGACAGATTTTTAAATTTCTGAATAACCCTGGAGTAATTTAAGTGTATTTACCCTGACACAATAACTATTTTGCCTGAAAGTGACTGAAGTTTTGACTAAGTTCTTATATTTATTTTGCTTATAAACATGTAAGCTATGGTGAAAAAAGATCAAATGCAAACTCATCCCATGTGTCAGGTGCTCTATGATAACTGTTCATATGCATGCTGTTATGCTGAAGTGAAAACCACCTCATGTAGACAGCTACAGCAAAGCATCTGGCATTCACTGAGTTGATACTGTCTTTGCCCATCTCACCATAAATTGTCCATCTGTTCATAGCTTGAAAAGAAGGTACTGTTTTAAAATATTTAAGAACCATATAAAGTGATATTTCTCTCTCAGACCTTCCTAGCAGATATTTTCTCTCCCTCTTTCAGTCTTTTTGAGTTCAGAATTTCTCTTATCCATGTCAAGTGAAATCTTAATCATGTTAAGAAACCACATTTAAAAGAATTACTATAGTGAGCATCAGAGAGGAGAATTTAGTCTTTAAATTGGCTGGAACATCTGTTATTTGGAATGATTCTCATTCAGTAGCAGGAAAAACCTTTCCTGCCCTTTTCCTCCTCTGGTCCAGATTTTAATGAACAGATTTGGAGAAATAACCTCTTTTTCAATTATATTAATGCATTTTATCATTAATGGGCAAGAATGATGTTACAGTTGAACTCCCTCATAACCTACGTATCCCTTTTGCCTTAATTTGTAAGACATAGCTGCTGACCTACTAAGAAAAAATTTATTCACTAGATAACCCCCAAAAGGTTTACAGTGTTTTTCTCTTTATTAACAACAATGCCTTAATGAGAATACACAAAGATATTGTCTAGAAGGAAAGTGTGCAAACTCTGCACACTTAATTAAAAATTATCAGTATTCAAGCTGTATGGATTATTAACCCCATGTCCTGGGTCTGGCTATGACAGGGCTAATTTTTACAATTGCCAGAAGGGAGCATAGCCAGGACCCAGAGGTAATTCTATACCACCTCATGTCATTTTCTGGAGTTGGAGATAGAGATGGATCCCAGGCTGGGTAGGTGGCAGAGGCAGGGGTTGGTTATTGCCTGAGGTTTCCGCAGGGAGCATTCATACGTGAATCGCTTGCTTTTCTTCTTGTACACTCTGCCATTAATATCGTTGCTGT
Organism: Rhagologus leucostigma; assembly: GCA_013397725.1. NCBI lineage: Eukaryota > Metazoa > Chordata > Aves > Passeriformes > Rhagologus > Rhagologus leucostigma. Next base: position 2,390,405 of record VZTD01004681.1, on the reverse strand, counting down.
TATTGTTCATTGTCTTATTTCAGTGCTGTTTCCAGCAAATTGTTGTTATTTCAACCCATAATCTGTACCTTTTGGGCCTCTAATTCTCCTCTCCAGCCTGCCACAGTGGGGGAGTGAGGCAAAAGTGAGTGAGCAGTGCGTTTCAGTGGTAATGCTAAATTGAGGATATACCATTCCTAAACCACAACAGTCCTCTCTCTGTAAAGTCACTTGGTAGAGGTGGCAAGAATGTGGTAATGTTCCTGAGCAAGCTCCCTTTGACTGTATGCAGAACCCTGTCCAGTGCAACTGGGGCCATAAATCCAGAGGGACTGTGACACACTTGAGAGGTGAGCTTGTATGGACCTCATAAAGTTGAGCTTGTATGAGCCTCATAAACCTCAACAAGGCCAAGTGCAAGGTCCTGCACACGGACTGGGGCAAAACCAAGCACAAATCAAGGCTGGGCAGAGAACGGATCGAGAATAGCCCAAAGGAGAAAGATTTGGGGATGTTGGTGGACAAGAAGCTCAACATGACCCAGCAATGTGCACTCACAGCAAGGAAAGCCAGCCATCTTCTGGGCTGCATCAGAAGCAGATGGGCCAGCAGGGCAAGTGAGGAGATTCCGCCCTATTCTGCTCTGGTGGTGAGACCTCTCCTGGACTACTGTGCTCAGTTCTGGGTCACAACTTGACAAGGACATGAAGAGTTCCAGTGAATCTAAAGAAGGCCATGAATACGATCAGAAAGCTGGAGCATGTGTGCTGTGTAGACAAGCTGAGAGAGTTGGGTTTGTTTGGACTGGAGAAGAGAAGGTTTTGGGGAGACCCTACAGCAGCTTCCCAATAGCCTTCAAGAAAGGGAGCCTACAAGAAAGATGGAGAAACACTCTTTACAAGAGCATATAGTGACTAAACAAGGGAGAAGGACTTCAAACTGAAGGGGTGTAGGTTTAAATTAGATATTAGGAAGAATTTTTTTACTGTGAGGGTGGTGAGGCTCTGGAATAAGTTGCCCAGAGAAACTGTGGATGACCCATCCCTGGAAGTGTTCAAAGTCAGTTTGGATGGGGCTTTAAGAAACTTGGTCACGTTTGATATGTCCTTGCCCATTCCAGGGAGGGTAGAACTAGATGACCCCTCCTAATCTAAACTATTCTATGAATCTCTGAGAAAATGGCAATAAAACAGAATAAACCTGATTCTGTCAGCTCTTGAGAAGCACATTGTCCCAGTCAGAGAGAATCCTTGTTTCTGATCTAAAATAATATATGAAACAATAATACTGTACATCAAGAATTTTAATTTATTGCATAAACATGCAATAATAAAAAGTTAGGGTCATTTCTGGGCCCCTCATTTCAAGGAGGACACTGAAGTGCTGGAGCGTGTCCAGAGAAGGGCATTGAAGCTGGTGAAGGGTCTGGAGCACAAGTCCTGCGAGTAGCTGGTGAGGGAGCTGGGGGTATTTAACCTGGACAAAAAGAGGCTCAAGAGAGACCTTACTGCTCCCTACAACTGCCTGAAAGGAGGTTGTAGAGAGGTGGGGGTCGGTCTCTTCTCCCAGGCAACCAGTGACAGGACAAGAGGACATGGCCTCCAGCTGCACTAGGGGAGGTTCAGGTTGGACATCAGGAGGAATTCTTTACAGGAAGGGTTATTAAGCATAGAAATGGACTTCCCAGGGCACTGGAATCACCACACCTAGAAGTGTTCAAGAAACAACTGGACGTGGCACTTTGTGCTATGGTCTAATTGACAATGTAGTGTTCTTTCTAAGGTTGGACTTTATAACCTTGGAGGTCTTTTCCAGCATAAATAAGTCTTTGAGTCCGTGATTTTGTAATTCAGAGGACTTTTCAGGATGCTATTATGGAGTTCTGGATGTACCAGCATGTAGCAGTCCCTAACTCCAGGAAATATCTGAAGTATCTGTAGACATACTTTCATTTATAAACCTGTTTTCACTACCAAGAGTATATTTCTACATACATATGAAGATGTTACTTATTTATCTTGAATATTTTCCTTAAGAAAAATTAATAAATAAATCAAGTATCAAGCCATGAGGACAGCTTCACACTTTGTAGTTTGTCATAAAACATACCTCATCTTAATGTAAGCTACTTTTTGGAATTAAAATTTTAACTCCTTCCTTTTCTAAAATGGTATTCATTCACATTATGTATGTTACATACATAACATTCTGTTATTTTTCTCTTTCTAATGTCTATTGAAGAATTTTTAGAGAAGTGCGGACTCAAAATGGGAATTTTATACCTGCCATTATGACTCAGTCTTGGTTATATACTTGTCATTATCTTAGCCTGACTTTTAAAGTTCTGGTATTTTCTTGAAGTATTTCTTACCCACAATGTGAAACAATGATGTTCTGTAATGAGTGGGCCATTTGAACAGGCTGATATTGAGATTTTTCTATATCAAATATATCTACCTTACATTTTAGTTGTCTATTATTCAGGACTTTCTATTATAATTCTACATTGAGCTTGTTTGAATTTGATTTTCACATTTCAGAAATGTGTGTATCATAACAAAGGGGTTACACTGAGGCCACTTCTGTTACTGCAATTTACACTGGATTTGACAGATTTCTGCAAAGTAGCAAGTGCTAATCAAAACACTGCTATTTCTCAAGGCATTTTTGGTTGGCTAGTTTAACCTGAGATGTCCTCTGAGGAAGCAGCCCATGTACTCTCAGTTGTTTAAAAAAAAAAGTGGTCATAAAGGTGACCTCCTGCTCACACTTGGTTACAGGGCAATGGCCACAAAATTTCTGGAATTCTTTTCCTCAGAGAGGCTTTTCTCAAACTGTCTGCCTGATGTATGTGACATGTCACTTATCATTGTTAAGAAAGAGAGGGTTAGTGATGCGCAGCATCCCACATGAATGCTTAAAGCCACTTTACGCGTTGGGGTTACACTCTTCTGACAAAATGTCAATGTCTTGTCATGCATATTCAGTGTCACTGAGTTAGTTGTATTTGCTTTTGGAAATGTTGCACTTGTATGAATCCCAGAAGCTAAGAAATAGCGTATCTGTCACATGAAACAGAAAAGACAGAAACAACTTTTAAAAACCTGCAGCCACTGAGCTGAACTGTCTTCAAAGGAAGATTGTATAAGATTTGCTGCGTCACGAACTTTGATGACTAGCAAATTACTGAATCCTATTGTTGACACAAAAGTGGTGTCACTGTGCAAGAGTATGCAACCTGAGATCTTCCCACTCAAGATCAACTTTCCTACTCAACTTTTCTGTTGCAGTCTTGCTTCAGGGGTCTTGCAGGATCTGTAGTCCTGCTCACTGGGCAGACCTAAGATACACAGTTGGCCTAATCGTGTGTCTGACAGCATCTAATCCAAATATTTTAAGTTCTTATAGAGTCAGCTAGAGTCAAAGAGAAATGCTGTCTCAAGTGTGAGATATCAGTTGTTCTCAGTGAGCTGTGCAAGGCATCAAGTACATTCACAGATGACATACAAGGTTGTATGCAATCCATTAGGAATAACTGAAGTAAGTAGTGCTCATCTTTCTTGGGAAACTGGTAAAGGCTGTGCAAACTCAGCGCTAATAAACTCCGCTAGATTATGGCATTGCTCATCCAAATATCCTGCTGTTACTATGAAACCAATCAATTCTAGTTCAGACTTCACCCAAGCTTCTTTAACAGAACAATCATAGGTGTCTCTAATGTGACCTTGTACTGCAGTAGAGTTAAACTCAGCATACTTCACACTAAACATTCAAATCTTCATTCTTGTGTTTTGACAAGCAGGAAACTATAAGACTGTAAGACAACACAACAACACAGACTTTTACATTTCTCACAGTGTTTTAATCTGTAGGTTAAAAAAGCTAGGCAATGTAGAAAAAATCTGCATGACATGAAAGTTCATTTCCGAACATAGCACGTACTTTCTACTGCTAAAACATAAGAAAAATCGTGCATATGTTCTATCAGCTACTACAGGAAGAAGACTTAATTTTACTGTAAAGAAAAGAGAGATAGTAGAGTTAATCACTTCTGGGTACTAACTTTCCTTTTCAAATATACCGAGCATAAACCACTTCATGTGCAGCCAGTGGAATTCTACAGTGTTTAATTAAACATGTCCTTTCTTGAAATAATTCAGTTTTGGAACGTGACAGGAGCTGTTATTCACCAGTTGTTTCACTGTCTGATCAAACTGAGTTAATGAAGTCCTTTCTAAATACTTATTCTTTGTATAGTTGGGTGGGTGTTTGACACTTCATTGAAGCTAATTCATTAGCATTGCAATTAAAATGCTTTTACAGACATGTATTTCTTCTTTACAATACTTGATCTTTTGGAGTAAATAACATTTTATTTTCATTATTACTTAAATTTAAATAAATAAATCTTCCAACCAGAAGTACGCATGAGAAGAATTAGAGAAGAAGCTCAATGGTAAGCTCAATAGTTAAATACTTAGGAGTCTAATTAATGCTCAACTCCTCATTAACCTGACCATGTTTCATATACATGTTTGCAAGAATTTAGCAGGAAGACCATAGGCCTTGCTTGCCTCAAGCTTAAAATAAAAAAACAAGTTCTATTAAACCAATAATCAATATACAAAAAGCCACCCACACTTGGAATCATAGAATTAAAGTTGTAAAACACCTTGAAGATCAAGTTCAAGTGTCAGCCTAGCGCCACCACCATTTTTACTGCTAAACCATATCCTCAAATACCATATCCATAATTTTTTTTTAGTACTTCCAGGAATGATGACTCCACCACTTCTCTGGATAGCCTCTTTCAATGCTTGCCAGCTCTTTCTGTGAAGGGTTGTTGCTCTCTGTTGACTAAAGTAAACTAAATGGAATGGTACAATAATGTGTTCCTATTTTTCTAGTGCCCTTGGCCTTGAACTGACAATTCAGTTTGACTACTTTGACTACTACAAGGAGTTTCAGACTATTTAAGCCCTAATTCATTTTCATAGAATCACAGAATAGTTTGGGTTGGAAGGAACCTTAAAGATAACCTAGTTCCAACACCCCTCCCATGGCAGCACGGACACCTTCAACTAGGGCACATTGCTCAGAGCCCCATCCGACCTCGCCTTGAACACTTCCAGGGATGGATCCACAACTTATCTGGGCAACATATTCACCACCCTCACAGTAAAATATTTCTTCCAATTTCTAATCTAAACTTACTCTCAATTTGAAGCCATTCCCTCTTGTCCTGTCACTGCATGTTCTTGTAAACAGTCTCACTCCATTTTCCTTGTAGGCTCTCTTCAGGTATTGTAAGGCCTGCAATTAGGTCAGACCAAAGCCATCTCTTCTCCAGGCTGAACATTCCCAGTTCTCTCAGCCTTTCCTCATAAGAGAGGTGCTCCATCCCTCTAATTATCTTGGTGGCTTCCTCTGGACTTGCTGCAACAGGTCCATGTTTTTTCTCTGCTGGGGACCCCAGAGCTGGATGCAGCATTCCAGGTGGGATCTCACCAGAGCAGAGTAGAGGGGAAGAATCACTTCCTTGTGACCTGCTGGCCACGCTGTTTTGCATGCAGCCCAGGATACAATTTGCCTTCTTGTCTGCAAGCTGGCTCATGTCCAACCTCCCATTCACCAGCACCCCCAAGTCCTTCTTGACAGGGCTGCTCTCAATAGCACTTTTTTCTGGTTGCACTTATGCCTTTACTTTGATTCAGAATGATACAACTGTGCAAAGTAATAGCTGATTTCTGCTATTCTGCTATACACTGTGTGAAATAGCTGCACTTAAAAACTTGCAAATGCTGTATTTCATAACTTTGTCAGAGAAAATATTGCCTCATTATTCTTAGTATTCCCTAGGGAAAATCTAAAGACAGGAAGCAGTATTATTCAATTATCTGAAACAGTTTTCAAAACCAACTGGAAGATTTTAAGATTGACTACTGCATTCCTATGACTCAAATGACTGTTATTAGCTAACAAGTTATTAAGTATTTTTATCTGTGTTAAATTATTTACACATTTAACCTGAGAGATTGTTTTATAATGAAAAAGTAGCATTTAATCCATATGCAAATAGGGCAAAAATGAAACTAAATTTTGTTTGAATTTAGTTGATATGAATAAATAAACCTGAACATAGTTGGTTAATTATAATTACAGTGCCTAAAAGTGCCTAGTATTTGAGAGATACTATAAATTGTAATTGATTTTTATTTGATGGCTAGTGCTGATATTTCAATATAAGAAGAGAGAGAAAATTGCAATCAAATAATATGTAGAAGAAGTAAAATGCAATCTGAAATTACTAATTTATATAGAAAGAGTGAGACAAAATCAAGAAAAAACAAAATAAGTCCTTTTGACTTTAGAGTCTATAAAATACCACTGCTACAACTTGCTTGTATAGCCTCATATGCACCTGTCATTTGTTCAGCCAGATAAAAAGAATATCCAGCAGCAAAGGATGCCATTCAAGGATATTTAGGAATAGCTAACCAAAGAAACTAGGATTTAATTTGTGAATCCTTGCATAATGGATTTATTTTCTCAACTGAAATTTATGCTAAGGCGCAGTTCAACTTGGGATTGTTACCTTTTTCCTTAGGATTAGTTGAATCCTTAAATTCTTTTCGTTTTGAAGAGTCTGAAAAAGAAATTAAACACAAAAATGAAAGGAGAAAGTTAGCAACATAAACATACACTGTGCTCATGGGTACAAATGTGCATAACACTAGATCAACCAAATGTGTAAAAGAGATGTGTTAAGAACTAGAATTTCCATTTAATTCAATAAATGGCACAAACAAAGGTTGAAAGTAAACCAAAAATAATTCCCACTAAATTTGCTGTCAAAGTTTCTGCAGGTCAAACTATGCACTCATTTCAGCCCGTCATGTGCATTCAGTAGCAGCTCTGTTACTAATTCACTCAGAACAGACCAGCACTCTCACTGCAATATTAGCTGTGCAGGTTAGACAACAGTTAAAGAACACCACAATAAAAAGGGTTACAACTTTATTATTTCTGAATCATGTCAGACACCGGTCCTTTCAATATATCAGATCCATTAAATGAGAAGAATCTAAGTTTAGTCCCTTTTCACCTGTAACTGCCTGTAATTCAAAATATATTGAAACTGCACTGAGATACCAGGAGAAGACTTGTTATTTGCCAGCCACGTAATGATAAGACATTACCTTTTTCTTTTAAGGCTGCTGGAGGCTTCACATCTTTTCTTTTACCAGTCTCTGGAGAGAAACATTTAACATTTATCACAAGTCAGGTTAAGGAAATAAGATGAGATTTGAAAAGAAAGCAAGTCAAGCAATTTGATGTGTGGAGAGCAAAAGAGATGTGATAATTAAATGGATTTAACAGCATGGAAATAAAGAACAGGACAAAAAAACAAGGTCATACATTCATCTTTCTAGTCTTAGATATGCAAAATAATAAGCCTTCAATATGTCATTAGTTTCTTCGCGTTTTGAGGAAACTGTGGAGCCCTCTCTCAAGCAAGCAGTGAAGAATTACTCACAAAGAAGAAAGAAATTCTATAGAGCAGCTGGCATAAATGACTTTTTCTTTTGCTGAACACAAATAAAAAATTAATCCACATTGATACAATTGAAATATTAGGAGTACTGGTCTTGAAAGCCAGAGGCTGCTGATAAACGTAAGGGGGAGTTTTTTTTATTCAGGAGTCACAAAAGGACCAGCTACTCATTCAAGACTCCATTATTCTTTTACTATCAAAGAAACCATGTGGGTATTGCCTGTGAACAGAATTTCACTTCCTGCATATATATAGCCTTTTAAAATCACAGGGACACTGGCTATAAAAAAAGAGCAGTGTTCATCCTTCAAATGTACATTCATATATTTTATGTCAAAATGAATAGTCCAAGGACTTAATTGTATCTTTAATTATTTTTTCTGCAGTATATGACAAAGTATTAAAAGAGATCAGAAAAAAACCTTGATATTTTAGTTCTCTCTTTCTAGTAACTGATAAGGCAGAACCCAAGGACATAAAAACCAAACCAACCAACCGACCAAATCCCCCAAAAGCCCCCCAAAATTCCAGGAGTTAGCTAAGCACAAATAAAGGAAAACTATGATCTTGTGGTACCCAGGTGAGACACAGGGACTGACAGCAGTGGCATAGAGGAGAATTCTCAGCCACAAATGGTGTCCTGGCTTAATTTCCTAGAGTTTTCACAAAGAATAATACATTCCTCACAGAAGTGTGTCACTTTGCCCTATATCTATTCAGCAGCCATAATCTGGACTGCATCGAATATCTCCAGTTTCCGAAAAAATGGGACTATGTAACAATTTGGACTTCAGGTGTGCTATTCCAGCTCAGGAACCAGCCACAGTTCTGATAGCCTTTGCTGGTTCCTTTAGATTTTTCAGCTGTTTCAGTACTCTCCAGAGAGAGAGTGTTCAATGCACACCACATTGCAACAAATAGGGTTTTCTCCAAATAGATGCTATCAAGCAATTCATGACCCCTGTGTGAACAGCTAGCAGTGATCCCGCAACTGAAAAGATTAGAGACAGAGATGTATGTGCCCATGTTGCCAACAAATTAAGAAAAAATCTTGACATATCAGTCACCCTCAAACACCTCGATCTGTCAGTAGCCTCAGCCAGTTTCATTCTCAGACACCCACATTCCTGAGCTATAGCCACACGGACCAGATTTAGTCTAGTTCCCTTCAGTAATATCCCCATTATGGGATTTAGATAACTCATTTTTGACAGACTAACATACAAAAGTTGTATAAAAATAAATTCTAGTATTTCTCCCAAGATGCAAATTCAAACATCCACATTTAAAATAAGCCCAGATGATTTCTAGGGATCCTACTGGGATCTGTACAGCACAAATATTATTTTAAAAAAATCACTACTAAAATAATCTTAACAGGAACCAGGATGGGTTCGGTTTTCCACACTTCTATATTCCTACTCAAGACCTGTTTCTAGACTGAATAACAGTTCTGATATTCAAGTCTGGATTTCTTAGCTTCTTCACGTACCTTTTTCTCTCAAGCTCTCTGGATTCTTGGGATTTTTTCCTTTTGGGGAATCTGTAGGGAGATAATCATGTTTCTGAGACTTAGAAGACGGGAGTGCCCTTCTACATTTAAAAGAATACTCAAGAAATATTTGAAAACTAAGATTAAAAGTGTGAACATAAATGGGTACAACCTTGACTTCTCTTTACATCCTCTCTGATGACTATCTCATATTTTTGAGGTCCAATAATGTTAGTAGCAAAAGCAAGAATAGAAATTGCTGTTGCTGACTGTCTGTAGAGACCTCATAGAAGAGAGAAATTCAAAAGAAGAAGGAGAAAATGCAAGCAATGACATTTAGAAATTCTTAGGGTCTTATCAAAACTTCATGAAGACTTTCTGCTTTCTCTGTCTGAAAAATATATCTTTTGCCTCAGTCCTTCAGGGAATACGCATTCAGGGTCAGCAAGCACAGGAAAAGCATACACTGTTCTGTAAACAACTAATGTTTAAATATTTTTTTCAAGCAACAGTCTCTTGACACCCTAAGGGTATTTTTCAGGGAAATTAGGAGAAAATAGTTTTTTCCGAAGTGAGGACATAATTTCATAGGCTTATAAATGTATGTGGTTTGAGAGAGAGAATATCACAGCCTGCAGAGTGCTAAATAAACCCCGTTAGATTCCATCTGACAGGATATAGCACCTAAGCATCTAGAAAAAGCCATGTCATTTATTCCAAATGAAAGTAAACCAAATCTTCAGTAAAACAGAAAAAGCTAAAAGAAGATCCTTTACAAAATAATTTTAACTCTGAACATCATCCTGGCTGCCATGGTACCAGAAAGCAATCCCACTTATCCATCTGGATTTAAGTAAGAGTTGTAACAGAAAAAGTTCACTTCCAGGGTGGCTGAAGTTGATGGAGAAACCACATTGTGCAGGGATATGTTATGAAATTAGGAGCCTGATCTTCACAGAAGCAGGTGGACTCTTCTTCAGGGGACTGAGAGAAAACTTCCAGTGTGAAGCCTGAAACCCTTTGAAGTAGCCTCTGTGTTGACTATATAAAAAGCCTTGAGACAACAGCTGCTCAACTTGACCAGTTTACTCTGGGCACACTGGTGATCTCAGTGATCAGCAGCCACTCTTGCAGCCACAGCCACAAACCGTAGGCCTTGCGGGTTTTGTTTGCCATACGCCCATGAGAGTTTTCTTGCCATCCATGTAGCAGATCTCCCTCAGATTTCCTCCTAAAGCAGGTTCAGCACTTTTGACTCTTAGAACTTTTGGATGCAGCTCTCAGTGCAGGACACTTTACATGGTGCACTAACTTCCCCACCCCCTGAGCCAAGGATATTGAGATCACCAGTTCTGCTTATCTCCCAGGGAGCAGGTTTTCATTTTCAGAGGTTTAAACAGGAACTCACTGAGGACTTTTCAAACTTCTGCTCTCAACTGACCAGTTTCTTGCTGGTCCCAGAAGGGTAAAAACATAAAGCTGGCTTAAAGCTAGCTTTCACCATACTGCTTTCCTCCCACATTCTACTCCAGGGGTGAAGCTGGGTCAGGTTAGGAAGATGGTATAGAATGATGAAGCAGCAGCAGTGTGTAAAGATATAGTACCTCAGGGTAAAGATATAGTTCTCATGCAAATGACAATGACAAATAAATAAACGGAAATAGATGGAAATGTGAACTGATACTGCTTACAATATAACTGTCCATTTTTAAAGAAAAAAAAGTATTTTGTAAGTTAAGATAAAAAATGTCACAGGCAAGATATTATTTCATGTTACTTTTGCTCTAAAGGAAACACAAGTATTGCATAGCAAGTGCAAATCAGCTCATTTGTTTCTTTAATGACAGCATGCTATAACATATATGGCAAGAAAGAAATACACACTACTGACTTATTTCCCCTATCAATCTGTGCATAAAAATAAATAGGTTTATTACCCATGCATTGCTCACATAAGAAAATATTCAAAGATATCCCAAAACAAGGCAAAAGCAAAGATGAAGGAAAAAGAGCATCTGTTTGGAAAATAAATCATGGAACGTAGGGTGAGAATGAATCTACATTATCTATACAGGACAAATGCTGTCAATTTAATAACTCAGCATAATCCAAATTTCTTAGAAAAATTCAGTGAGGAGTTATATAAGAAATATTATGAACTTTTAGTGCAACTGTTACACCCTCTGGATGAATGAGCTTCTACTCTGGTTAGCTGGGTAAGATATCTACCCAATAACCACATGGCAAATTATACTTTAGAGTTTCATTGGCCTCAAGTTATTTGAATATGCTTATGTCAACAGAAAATCAGCTTTTGTATTTGTTAGTACAGATGGGCTTCTTTACTCTTCTTTACTGCAGGGAAGAGCTGAAAAGGCAGTTATAAATTCAGACAGAGTCTTGAGATGTCCTTTATCAGTAGGAAGTGGAAAACATATTATTCCAGTGTTCTCTTTAATTACTGCCAGTAAAATTAGGCTCCGAGACTGAAGACATTCTATTCATCTCATAAAATAAATAAAGTAACTTTGTAGGGTTATGATCTATAGAGTATCCCAGCAACAACTCCAAATTCAGGGATTTATTTTTCCTCTTGCTGCTTTAAATAAAACCACTATGCTTCAGTTTATGAAAAATAGCCTTCTGTAGGATAAGGTTTTTGGTCTGGACATCATCCTTGTTCATTCAAACTTAGCCTGTCCCTCAAAGGGAATGAGGTGTGATGATACCATTTTTTTTGCGTGTGCCAGGCACACATTAATCACCACAAGCATTTAACACTTCAACTAGGAGTGTTCTTTTATTTAGTTTACATGAATAGCCACAAACTCCCAAGATACATAATTAGGAAGTATACGTAGTCTTAAAAATCCTTACTTTCCTGCGTCCTTTGATATATTTGTATTTTCCAGAAAGATCCACTTAAAGAAACAAATCGCAAAACACCAAATTGAAAGAGTAAAAAGAAGTCCCCAGTGACCTGGTCAATAACTTTTTCAGAGGCCCACTGATGAGGCTTGAAGAGGTGATGGAGAGGGGGAGGAATGGCATGCAAATAGGCTTAGATTCATTTATGAACCACAGTTTGGGAAAGTATGATTGAAATGGGGGGGAAATAGTGCTAAATATATGTTTATGCAGCAGAGTAATCCATAATGCAATAAGAAAATACACAGCTCAGAAAGGCACCAAGATTTCTAAAAGTTTCTCCCCACAGCATCATAAGTTCTCCCTATAGTATTTATGCTGATATATTTTGAACTGAGCTATACAGCTCAGTAATCAGCACCCTCATTTTTAGGCACAGGCACAGAACTATGCAAGTTTGATGCCTATTATGCAAAACAGGGACTGCTGCATCAGCAAGAGCTCTCAGGATCTGAGGGACAGACTCAGGTGGTCTGGACTGCAGGGGCTCAGGAGCCTGTGATGTATTTACAGATATATTCAGCAGCAAGTTTTCAGCTGTACTGACATTTAAAAGAAATTCCTGCCTGCTCCTTTCTGAAGGGTGGGTGGAGAATGCCTAACCTCCTTTGTCATGTTAGAAGGACATGTTAATAACTTAGTGATTGAACTTGTTGATATATTAAACCTGAGCCCAAGAGACTCATGTGCTGGGGCCACACTCAACAAAGGACACATTATGGAAAATTGTTCAGGGCTGGCAAACCCCCTTTCATTTACTCTAAAGAAACTCTTATCAAAGAGAAAAAAGTTTTGGGTCTCCTTTCTCTTTCTTCTCATCTCCCTGCCTCCCTGTAATCCTTTGAAAGGAGCAGCAGGCTGAACATATGTGCTCCATGCAGGGAAAGAGAGGGCAGAGCTGTCACTCAAGTGCCTCTTCTAATTTTCCAGCACTACACCATCAGGTAGCCACAGATTACGGGCAGTCTGTGGAGAGGGTCACAGGACTCCAAAGAGGTTGGGTATACAGTTCTGGTTCAGATAACTAAGCTCGGGTAAATGGGGCATGTATACTTTAGGAGTAGAACACACACAGAAGAACAATATATGCACCATAGAATTTGCATTTTGCTATAATTTAATTTCAGTTTTTGAATAAAGAAGTGAGTGAACGAACATAGCTTCTAGGATTCTGAAAATATGTCTAGCAATAAGATTATTCCTCCTTTGATTTAGAAGTTTTTGTCATCTTTCAATACCACTTGAATTGACCTCTTCATTCAGTCCTTTCTTTGAAATAGCAATAAATGACCGTAACTTGAAACAGTTACAGACTAAAGTCTGTGTTTTGCAGACCATATCTATCTATATATATATCTGTAGACTTATAACAGTTATGTACTATAACTTAGAATAAATATTAATTTGACTATAAATATGGTAGATCTTTTTATTGTGAAGATGTCAAATAAGACTTATCCATAAGTAACTTCTTCCAAATAAAGTTACTTCTAGAAAGGAGGGAAGAAATAAGATGTGTAAAAAGCACCCAGCAAAACAACTGATGAAGGGAAATTCAACTGAGTTAATCATCTACTCTGACCAAATTGAAAAAAAAAAAAAAGATAAGGAATACAAGAAAGATTCAGACCACCTCTCATGTTGCAGATGGTTGACTGGATGAAGGTCTGGGGTTTTATATATCACTTTTACAGAGTCCAGAAAGCTTGTTTCCCACTCATGTGCTCATAAACCTTACTTTATTCCTATTATGTTCACATATTTATGAAATAATTCAGTTCAGAATTTCTTAACTGGCCCCTGTTAAAGACTTGGCATTGTTCAGGCCTTCTTTGAAAGCTTCTTTTACTCTATTACACAGAGCGGTTTATGGTATTGATTTAATTAATTTTGAGAACTCTGAATTTTAATTGGCTCAATATAATCTATTTATGTTCCCCCCTCCCTGCATTTTTAATACTGTAAATTCTGTAGAATATTTTAACTAATTAAATTTTGATTGGTTAAGATTTATAATGGGAAAGACTGATAATGATTTTTTAAAAATTAGCATCTTCATTCTACTTTGTGTTGTTTTAGCAAATTCTATATTTTATTATATATTCTTACCTTTTTCTTTTAAAGATATAGGATTCTTTTCTTCCTTTTCTTTAGTGTGTTCTGTAAAAAATAATTTATTAATCTTCAAGCCAGAGTGTTAAATGGTTAACATCTAATGCCTCTAGGATAATGATTGATTGAATAATTGATGATTTCTAACTGACACAAGATAACAATTAAATGTGTAGCACAAAACTCATTTTCATCAGTTTTAGCATGCTCACAAAGTGAAACCACAAACTTTCTTAAATCTGATGAAAGAACAAAGATCACTCAAAATTTATTTCACTTTGCAGCTTGTAATAAATGTTAACAAGTGTTCCTAAATTCTGAGTTTAGCCTTCTAGGTTTTCATAACAAGGGTTACCAAGGCTCTCTTTGCACTCCTAATTCAAGTAATGCCAATCAGTTTTCATAGTAAAGTTACTGAAATAGTAGTATGGTTATAAATTCCCAACTAAATCATACTTTAAAAACCAAAATGGCAATGCATTCCAAGATTTTTTTTGATGCATGTAGATCTTAGAGTTATATACAAATTTGTCCTGCCATGTTACCTTTATCTTTCGTGGCAGCTGGAGATTTCAATTCTTTCTCTTTTCCAGGATCTGTAAAAGTCACACCAATAAAGTGACAGTCAGAAACCACAACTGAGTGAAAGGATGAGATTTAACCATAGGGGAGAATGAAGCATATAGATTGTGCAAGAGACTAAAACTATATTTTGGAAGATAGGGTTAAAAATTGGGTTATAGGAACATATGTACAAAATTCACTGGTTTTCATTCAGAAAGTTTGGTCCAGAAAATGTATGTTAACTATGAGACCTATAAAATTTGCAAACTTCAACTTAATATGAAACAAGGACAGTTTTTCAGTGTTCTTAAATTTGACTCCTTGGAGCTGACTGTGGCTTACTTCCTTCATCTGGGATTGCCCATTCTTGCTGAGCAAGGCAAGGGGTTTTCTTATTGGATCTATTCTTTTCTAAAGGCCGGATGCTGATCAAAGTGAGTGAGCAACACAGCAGTGACAAATAGGTGGATGAAGAGTTGCTTTTATTCTGCCTACAGACATGTAGAGAAGATGGCCGGGCTGCACCAGCCTTGGTGAATTCTCTCAAGGAAGAGTAGTCCCCTGAAAAAGGCATAAGAAGTGATTTGCACCAGACAGAAAACCAGAATTCTGTTTCAGACCAAATCATTATTCTGGACTGATAGAATGTCTCCAAATCTTTCCACCAAAAAATTAAAAAGGCAGATAAGACTGTCCCAAAACAGTTTATTCAAAAAGATCAGACTTGGTTTTTGACTTCCTGCATTTTAAGTGAATATTTTAACCATCTGACTGCTGGTTAAACTGTTTTATACACGTCATCTGAGAAATGCTAACAGGTGTTTCCTGGAAAAAATAAAAAATACTAAGTTCTCCATCACATATGAAGCAAAAAATTTCTTCTATTGAGAAACTTGGCAGCAATTCAGTGCCAGAAGGTATTAACCAAAACTTTTAGAAGAACCTTTTCGTTTCTACACATAGAATAAGAAGTCAAGACTCCTGATGAGGAGGAGTTTGTTTTTAGGAGATGGGGGTTGTGTTTAGGAGATCAATATGAAACTTGTATGAGCTACAATGGGTAGTTTTAGTGATAACTGTTTACCGCCTTAATGACATACAGTTCACAAATTGTCTCTTTTATTATAAAAGTATGGACTGTGTCCAGTAGTAATTTATCATGATATCAATAAAGCTTCATGTTCATGGTTTAGCATTTGTCTCTGACTAAGACAAATTGAGGTCCTAGGGAATCTGAATTGAAGCAATCCAGAAATAATAACTTTTTATTTATAGTAGAAATAGCCATAAAGTGGAAAAACTTAATTTGCTGTTGACATTGAAAGTTGTCTTCTGTTGAGACTGATGTCAAGAGATAAATTTTTCATTATTTTTCTCCTTCTACATTGTGTTTCTAAAAAGGCAATACTAGATACTTCCGTACAATATAATTTTTAAAGCAGAAGACTTGGGAAAAAAATCTGTTGAACAAGGTCAAAAATGCAATTTTATTCAAATAAAGCTTTCTCTTTTATTCCTCACTACACCTCAGACATCTGCTTCAGAAGCTACTCCTGCTCTCCTGCTTTGACCTTCATATTTTGTACTCACGAATTTATTATTCAGTCACTTATTTTCAAAATGAGAAAATACACAATTTACTGCAGATATCTGTGAGGTATATTTGGTGGACATATTCAGACATATTCACAGTCCTAATAAGAAATTAATGCCAATGTTTAAATATTAAGTTAATCACAGAAGACTGTGCGAACAGAAATAAAACTCAGTGGGAAGACTGAAAACATTTTTCTTCTGTGCTCGTGAGTAATGAAAAGTTCCCAAGAAATTTCATGTTCAGTGCAATAGTGTCTACAAAAAAAAGAAGACACTTGAAGACAGAGCCCCAGCCAAAAGAAGTCATTTAATGCGTGACATAAAGCCTTTATTTTCGGAAGCCTGCCTGTAAGAAATTACAGCTGTTGTTCACCTCCATTATTAAGAATGTAGTTGCCCAAACTGTTGTGGAAGATGTTACTTTAGTGAGTTAAACTATAGCTTACTTCCTTGTTTCATCTTTGGTTTATCTGAAGAAAAAGAAGGGAAGGGAAACAAAAGTGAAAAGAGAAAAGAAAAAGAAAATGTTAGAATACGTGTTCACATAGGAAATTATTTTTAATACTATCAACTAATAAAAATTTATTTAAATGCATGTTGACCCTAAGTGCTTAAATATATCTTGAACCTCCACTCTTTCTTGACAGGGTATGTGAATAAATTCCGTGGTTCCCACCTATTCCCTTGCATATGTGCAAAATGAGCATGAAATCCCCTAGTCTGATATGATCGTTAACCGATGGCACCTCTCCTTTCTTAGTACTATTGGATACCACCAGAAAAAAATTTACCTTTCTATAAGCTCTTCTAAATATTAATTCTCAGTAACAGGCATTAACTTCCTGGCAACCATCTGACATTTGCTCATGACATTTTTCAAACAAATAAGTCAAAGAGTTAAAGTTATGTGCCTTCTTCTTCACCTTTTAACAGTTAAAAATGTTACTTGTAGTTTGGCTTTACAACTCATAAAAGACCAGTAAAGAGGTGTGATGCTACAACCTTTCAGCCCATTTCTGGATGTAGGGATTTGAGGCCAAAGTTGCAATAATCACTAAAACCTTTGTTTGAAACAATGAAGTTATGTCCTGATTGCTAAGCAAATCCAGCCTCCAACACTCCAGATTTTCCTTCAAGTCTCCTTTATACTGTTTTTCTTAGGTTGCAAATCCCAGTTTTGACCAGGACTGAATCCCTCTACTTTTTGAAATGCATCCTGATGCAAAGTACTCTCCTGTGAGTAATATAAGTACATGGTAATATTCAAAAAGCATCTAGAAAGTTTTTTTGGCTTGTTTGTCTTTGAGCGATCAATGTGTTGGCAGCAGCTCCATACATATAGGGTGCAGAAATGAGAAGCAGAGGCAATTGCTATGTGAAAGTGTTTGTGCTCGCTTCTGTGCATCAGAGGAACTGAGCTGCTGCCAGCACTGGGAAGAAGCTGCAGAAATAGTTGTGACAGACATTACATGTTGCTCTTATTCCTTTGACTTGGAGATACTAGATGTGCTGGCATGGGGAGACAGTGCTGCTGCTGCTGCTGCTGCTGCTGACTGCTGTCACGGGAAACAGTTTGCCCCCCTTTTGAGTTCCTTGCGTATCACAGCCTGTGGTTTAGAAAACCCTGCTCCATGCCAACCATGTGAAACCATAGCTTGTACTGCTCAGTCTGTGCTCTTTATGGCACAGTTAAAATGTTTGGCAGATAAAATCCCATTTAATGGTGGTACATTGTAGAAAGGACAAATCTTACAGCAACCACACACCTCATTGCTGCATGAGATAGCCAAGCAGAGGGGAAGCAGTGCAGATGTCTGGAGAAGCACTTGTGTGGCAATGGAAAATAATGTGGAGATACCCAGCCTAACAATGACTGAAATCTAGGCCAAGGCCCACCTAATTATAACATTTTCCATGACAACTGCCAAGCAGCTGACAGCTGCTGCAGGGTGTCTGTGCTGGCTTGAGTAATGCTGAGTAAAGCTGAATCTGAGAAACTCAAGAAAAAAAGAGATAGTAACTCCACTGACCAAAGCTATATCTGTAAACATGTCTTACACCTTATTCTAAAGATAACTGGCAAGTTCATCATCAGGGCTCTAACTGACAATTTGAGCATGACTAAATACAAAAATCATCTTGGTAGGCTGCTAGGATGTGTATCACATAAAGAAAGACTGTGCTGATAAGCCTTGGGTATTTAGACCCCCTTTTTATTACTTTGCTTCCTACCATACTAACCTCAAAAAGAATGGATTGCTTTTAACAAGTGTACAAGAAGAAAGTACGCAGGATATAATGCTAAAGGTAATAGTAATAATAATAATAATAATAATAAATCTAAATGTATTTAATAGGAAAAGACACATCTTTAGATGATTTAAGGCATCAATCCTTCTCTTTTGATGTTTGCTCAGTGGCTTGAGTTTTGTTTTGGCCTTGGTGTAGACTGCCCCTTGGTATTCCTGCTCTGGTTGGCTTAGGATACTGGATGTAGACTTAGTGTTCCTCTGAACTATGTGCCATCAACACGTGGTTCTTGCAGTTTTTCTTCTGATTCCCACTCATGCCTTATCCATACCAATCCTAAGCTTTTTGTGAAAAATTTCAACAAGGCCTGGTATCAAAGAGTTTTGAGTTTCTCTGCAGTGGACCTTTGTGACTCTTCATGGGGCTAATGTTTCATCTGGGACAAGAAGGCCAGCTCAGCTGACTTCAGGGGAGCTCTGCCTCATTGCAAGTTGCTCTCTCAGACTGAGTAGCAAAGGCTGATCCTTGTCCAGGCTACGGGGGCAGGAAGCCTCATCGGTGGGACACGAAGTTCCAGCAGAGAACATTTCAGCTGAAGTGGGCAGCCGTCTACCTGAAGCTTTTTGTCGGGCTGGCAGTTTTGTGGAAGTGGGACAAAGGCAGTTTTATAATGGAAATTCCCTGTTGCTCTGACAAACACAGCAAAGCCTGGAACAAATACTGGCCAACCAATGGATTTAAAGGTTGCTGTCATCCAGATCTCTGAATCTGAGGTTATTGTTTCTGTGCCAGTCTTTTAAGAGAGATAACGCCAACATGTTTTGTTTTCTTTTTACCTTGTACTGCTGCCTTTGTTGCTTTTCCTTCCTTTTTTTCGAGTCCTGCTGCAAACAAAAGATACAGTTTAAGTAAGATTTCTAGTCAGAAGTGTTGCTACATCAGACAAAGCTCTTCTTAAATGTTTACACATCATTTTGAGTCAAAAGATTTCAAAGATTTGCAATCATAAGATTCTTTCCCCCTAAGATATGAATACATAATAGATATTTTTTATTTCTCTTAAAAAACGGGGTTTTTTTCTTTCAGAAAATAAATAGTAGATCTGGTCTAGCAGAAGGTGGGGCTGCCCAGTGCAGGGGGCTGCGGACTAGATGATGTTTAGGCCCCTTCTAACCCAAACCATTCTATGATTCTGAGTTGTCAGGTGAAAGAGAGGCTAAACTGCAGCACATATTTTGTAATGGAGAAGAGAGCAAAGCAAGCAGGCCTTTACCCTGCCCAGTTCCCCAAGCAAGCATGGTTTTCTGTTTGCACCAGCAGAAACCTCCACTCTGCACCCCTGACACAGCAAAATACTGCCCCATATTCTCCGTTTTAAGCATGTGGTTATTCTCAGTGACAGCAGCAGGCCACAGATGGACTGTATGCTAGGACATCTAACTTGAGTCTTCTGAATACTGAGATTTCTGCAGGCAAGTGAGAAGTGTGAACCAGACCACTTGTGCAGCAGGGCTGCTTAAACTTTACTGATGCCAGAGGAAGCAGCTGTAACAGCCCAGGCCAGGACGCATAGACATATCCAATTGCTTATTCACAAAATTTGCAAGCACAGTTCCTAAATTCATTTACACATCTTGAGAGACAAGGGATGGAGATCATTTGTTCATGGTTCCACATTAAGGATTAAATTATCTAAGAAGAGGTGGTGCAGGAAGGGGTACTATTAGACTTTGCTCACATAAATATGGGTATCTTTTATAGTTTCTGACAATTTACACTGCAGGTTTGGTGATGTACAAGATGACATATTTAGGACAACCTATATATTTCTTATCTAATTGAATCATTTGGGGTTAAACCTTGCAAATCTCTAAACACATATGTTTAGCTGTAAATGACACTTCCAACACTTCACTTCTGTGAAACTAAGCTTTTGTAGCCATAATTTATAACAGTTATGCTAAATAAGAAGCCTTGCTTTAATTTAAAAGGGTATCCTGTTACAGTGTTTGAGACAAAAAATGTGGCATTAAGAAAATAAGCTTCACTGTCACTGTCTTGTTTGAAAGTAGTGCAAAGAACAAACAATCAGCATAAGTGTCAGGATGCAAAGTGGACAGTGAAAATTAATTTACGTCTGATTGGTATAGAGAATGCCTTTGCAGCTTCAAGGTCATTAACACATATAACAACCTCTCAGCTTGTTATTTCAACCTATCATTTTATTACAACAAATCACAGTTGAAAATTAAGAGCTTATTTTTAGAGACAAAGCAAATTCTGAGAGTCATGTTCTGTCATCATTACTTATGCTGAGAAAGTCAGGGATTCCAAAGGACCTATGAAGTGCCTCCATGTGTGCTCACTGCTTCCCTGCTGCCTGGATTGCAAGTCTGGCCTCAGAGGCAGCACCAGGACCATCCCTTCAAGAACATTCTGAAGCTGCCAGGCACGATGGCTCAAGCAGATAAGCTCAGTTAATAAGCTATGGCCTGTCTGCAATGTCTTCTGGTGGGCTGGGGGCCAAAGGAATGATCTTCTGTTCCCAGATTCCCTGAATCTGAGATTCAGTGAAATGTCAGGTATGGATAGATGAACTGCTTCAGGTTGAGTTGGATGAATCCACTCACAGGCATCAATGACTCCCTTGTGATGTGAGCAGGTGTTTGTGAGCAAGCTCCATGCAAACAGTGAAATATTGCTCTTCCGCACCTCGTGAAATATTGCTGTTCTGCACCTCAGTTACCTCAGGAAAGTTATTTTATAGAAGATAATCTTAAATTTTCCTGAAAATCAAGTCTAGGTTGAAAGGATGTCTGATTTGATCCTCAAAGAGTAAAAGTAAATATTCCATTTCTATCCAAGTACCTAATTTTTTATTGGTGTTCATGGACAAAGAGAAAGCCAAAGAGGACCAAAGACCTTTCATATTTATTGTATTAATTATTGTCCTAGGTTACAATATAGATGTATTTAAGTATTCTATTACCACCAGCTGTGGGCCATTAGCTGTTATCGCCTGCTAATGACACACCCCTGATAACAGACAATGGGCCATCAAGAAACCACCCCATGACTCATGGACTTATCTCATCCTATTGTGAGATGCTCCACCCAGGAGGGAGGAGCCAAGCATTCCCACCTGGATATAACCTGCCCTTAGAACTACCTAACTTAGCCTTGTCTACTGGGTTACCAGAGGACAAGAGCTACCATTGGACCTTCAGCTGGAGACTAGACCTTCCACAGGGTTATTGCTTCAACTGAACTACTTCATTTGGAGTGCTGCCACCACCCTAACAGGGTGTCAGGTCGTATCTGACTTTGTCAGTGCTTTTCCTTATATTATCTCACTTCTTTCTAATTTTTTTTCCTATTAATTTTAATCCTGGCTTGTGATCTCCCACTGGTTTGTTTTCAAACCAGTACAACTATTATGGCTATTAGCATCCGTGTTACCTGGGCCCAGATCAGTAGTACCACTGATACTAACAATAAACTAGACACTGACAAGCTGAGATCAACCTGAACACTGAGTCCTGCCACTGAGCAAATCAATATCACAGTGCTTCTAAAATGCTTACTGAAGTGGTCAAGATATTCCTCAATATCTTGAAGAATAAGCCTATTTTAATATGGAAAGAAATATGTGAAAAGGGGCACCGAAATCTGTCCCATATGCATTTCAAAATACGTTTTTAGCATCTAAAGCTGCAAAAGCAAGTATGACAAGAGTTAAATGAGCTATTGAGAACTGTTGTTTTCTCCAAAGCATGTTTATCCTTTTTAGTTAAAATGAAAGCAGTTTTGGTTTGTAAAATTTCTGAAAACCAGAATTTCTAATGGAATAAAAGTACTTTTTCCTGATACTGAGCTTAAAGCTAGAAGAACGATACTGCTTTCTGAGAAAATCAGGTGTTTAGTCATCAAATTTATGTGGTGGTGGTGGAGCACAAGTGTGGTTATCATGAAGGAATCATCCATCCTCGAGAAACATAGAGGCTCCTATAACAGCCAGTACTATTAACGCTGTTCTGGCTATCGGAACATTCAGTAGTGCTACAACACTTCCATGAGTGAGTGCTCGTAAAGAAGAACTTGCTGAGACAGAACAGAGCTTCAGTAACTTTTGGGAACTGCCAAGTAACATCATCTAGACATGGCAGAGTAGTATCTGGAAGGACAAACAGGACATTCCATTACTCCTTTTGCTTTTTCAGAAGTGAGGCATGAGCTACTTTGGTGATGCTGAGAGGAGGTCTTTTATCATCAAGGTAATAGTTGTCACTTTGAAAGTCTGTGTAAATAGGAAGCCTGTCCATGTAGAGTCAGTGTTTGGAAAAAGACTCAGAAGGTTTGGTTGTCTCTGCTTCTATCAGAACAGAGACAAGTTTTCTGAGTAGGTCAAGATGTCATTCCTTCCACTGGGCATTTTCAAAGGTCTTGCCACTTCTGTATGGCAGCCTGAAAGATGATCTCCTTGTGAAAAATGGTCCTATTCCAGGTATTCCCTATTTGAAAAGCTGATCCTTTAGCAGTGTGACTTAAGTAACATGAATGTTGTAACGTATTATAATTTTCTCCTCTGCAGAATGGCAGGCATTAAAAAAAATAAGAAATACAAGACCCCCCTGGCATTAAAAAAAAAAAAGAAATACAAGACCCCCCTCCCAAACCAAACCCACAAAAACTCCTACATGAAACAATAAAAAATAAAATAAATACACATGAAGGTAAAATTAGAAATCTGTGGATCCCTGATTCATGTATTTGGTGAAATATACTTAAAAAAAAAAAGATTAAATAAATGAAGTCATACTCCCACATATATTTTGTCATTTCTCAGCAAAATTCTTGACAGCTTGGCATAATGTAGATCAAATGTGCAATTTATTTTATAATTGCTTCTCTGATTCCATCATAAGCTCTTAGGAATCAAATGAGAGACAATTCAGCAGATATTGTTTTATGCTGAAAGTGGCCAGGAGAGCAATTCATGAGTCAAATATTTCTGCAGTTTCAATAGTTGTAGGCTACAATCAAATTTGTCAGAATATTTTTGTCCCAAAAGAGTCAGGTTGCATAACTAGCATCCGCATCAGAAATGTGCATTCTAAAATGTCACTGATTTTAAAGCTATTTTGAGATATTTGCTCAGTGTGATGGAAGACTGAAAGAAATCATTCTCACCGATAACAAAGAAACATTTCACTCATTGAACCTCGAGGTCAGAGGCTCCTCATTCTGACATCACAAACATCAAGAAATCATTAACCTAAGAAGTGTATGTTATGGTTTGGAACTGTTCTGTTATATGGAGAAATGAAAAATTGTCATGCTGTAGTGGCTTGTGAGAAAATGCAAGAAAGCTCCATGTGAGTTTGATAGTTCATAAGAAGTACAGGCTAGTGGGAATGGCCCAGACCTCCTTCTATGCCAGCAGATTAATTTTTTTTTAATTACCAAAGAAGAGAATTTTATCAAAAGCCTGGCTTTTTTTTCAGAACAGAATTGTTTGTCTTCCATGAATATGCTTAAAAAATTTTACTATTGCCAACACCTACTAAATATTGAAAATCACAGTGTACCCAGAGAACTGCTAAGTCTGTAAGGATTAATAGCAGAAAAACGAGAAACAAACAAATAAATAGCGACAATGTAGAACAAACAAATATGGATTGAAAAGCAATGATTTTCTTCAGACTCAGTGAAAGGTTAAAGGCTGCTAAACTACTACTATTAAACACTATTAGAATTTGTCTGCGTCACAAAGAAATATAGAAGAAAATAACAGCATTCCTTTGTGATTCTTACTAAGCGGCAAAAGGAACAGCTGTAACATTTTAATATAAATATGATTTTTCCCCTGGAGTACAGGCTATGTTTGAGTTTCAAAATTAGCAACATAAAGTTAGATTTAGATGACTTGCTAACACGAAATTTTTAAGATATCAGCAATTACCCCCGAGCTAAAATCAGCTCATTTTTATTTAATGAAGAATAAAACAAAGTTGTCATTTACTTACACACTGGGGAGCAATTTCAGGTTCGATACTAGATTGATCCTATGGTAAAACTAAGATGGCTGAGGTCAGCACTTTCAGTTGTGAGACTGCTCTTTTGACAATAGAAATATTCCTGTAGTATATAATGGAAACCCATAGTTTCTACTTATCCTTAATTAACCAAACTTCCTAAATTTTTTTCCCCATTTGTCCAAAAGGGAATGCTTATAAAAGTATGGTGGTCACTGACATGAATAAACACGGACTGGGAGTAAAGGGCAGTTTGTAACTTGACATTCCATTTTCCAGTTTTGTACAGGTTATAACTGAAATCGGTAATGTTCTTGGAGGCATTTGGAGCTAAAATCTTACATTTTACACATGTAAAAACCAGACGCTGATGTGAAACAATTAAATATTTGCTATATTTACTCAGCTTGAATTTATGTCCTTGATGTTTCTCACCAGTTCCAATTCCCTGTGCCTTGTAGAAAGGAGAAACCTTTGGAGCAAGCATTGACGGTCTCACACCTCCTGCTTTTTGCCATCAACAGTTCATGTATGAAAGGCAGGCAAAATCTGTTTCACCAAACCTCCCTGCAAAACTCCCTCGACTCCTTAAAGAAAAACTGTTCAGTCACTGGGTTCGTGCTGTAGTTAGACTGGCAAAAAGAGAAATATTACTTTGTGTCATGTCTCTATAGAAGGTTGGTTACTTCTCCTTTCTGCCTGTCACAAAAGCCTTATGGCTTGAGCTAGGGTTAGAAACTGAATTTCATATGGTTGGAGAATTACAGTTAGTCTATGAAAAATTTGAGGAAAAGACACCTGCTTGGAGATGCTGCAAGGAAGAAACTATTATAATTTAAAAGGCTGTTTGTTTTAAATGTCATACCTGTTAAAAGTTTTTTTCACAAGAAGCTTTTTTTCATTACAGTAAAGTGAACAGCAGCATTCTTCCATTTCAATTTTAAGAATCAAATCAAATTACTCACCTTTTGACTTTGGAGTTTCCACAGATGCTGTAAAATAAAAGAAAACATTCACAGAAACAAATTGTGTAAATGAATAAAGAAATTAAAATTAATTCTAACACCTCTTCCCTTGGTAAATACTTTACCTATCTATGCAGAGCAGGAGTTCATTTTTTATGTAGAGAAAAACTGACATACACATATGTTGCTTGTTTAGATAGTCTCATGGCAGATGAGTAATTAACTTGCAGATTAAAAGCAGTGGAAAACAAGGTCAATAGATAAGTTATATACGGAGCTTCAATAGCTCTGCTATTTTTAAGTATGAGGATGAGAAAAGGAGTAAAATAGGTCCCAGAACGGGCATACATTAAACATAGGTAGAGGGTATGCAATAGAAATGTTCTTTTAACAATTTCAGTGATTTGCAGAAGCTAGGAATTTTTTCTCTTTTTTTTTCTTAGTTTATTGAAAGTTCTAGTATTGATACAGAGGAGGACCCAGTATCAAAAGTCTTACTTATAATATAAGTTTTCTCAGTTTGAGTTCTTTACTGTTCTTCATAACTGCACTAACAAAATGCAAATTAATTGAACTACTACACTTCTCTTTTCTTCATTATCCATACCTTCATTCTGAAGCACTGTGACAGGTTTTTATGCTACAGAAAAGGACAGATTCATTTTTCTATAAACTGACTGTCTACTGTAGGTCTTTCTTGCTCTGAGTTTCTATCTGAGAAAATAGAGTCATCTGATGAATGAGTCATCAAGCTTGGCTGTAAAAGGAGAAAATCTTTATGCTCTCCCAAATTTGGATAAACTGGAGAAGTGGATCCCACTAGGGAAAAAGAGCACCTTGCTGCAACAATAAAATGCATGGGTGTTTGGCGTAAAAAAAAATTAAATAGCCTACTTTTTTTTCCTACCCTCCACACTCTGAATCTTGTATTTTGTGTTTGTTTCTCCATCCATTTACTTTAACTTTCTTTGAAAAGACAAACCTTTTAAAAGCTGAACTAAAGAATTCTCACCCTCTCACCCTCACCTTCTTCTCAACATTTAATTAGATCTCAGCTCCAGAAGACCAAACGGTTGCTCCACATCCATTCAATTGCTTAAGTAACTTTAATTAAACCAGCAAAATTATATTCACGGATTTATTTTTTTTATCCCTCTACCTAAACCTGTCTCAACTGAGAATCGAGTCAGATAAAAGAGACTCTAAACTTACAGTCTTTGCAGGACTTATCATGTACTTTTGATTCTTTCTTTGTTGTTTTGGCTGTAAAAACAAAAAAACAAAATAAAATCAAATATTGACTTCTGACATGAATTAATTTAAAATATCAAGATAGTTTAAAAGTAAGATAAAAAGGACAGAATATTCACCAGATTCCATTATTTTTTCTTTTTTCTGTGGTTCTGGAAAAAAAAAAAGTAAAATATACATTTCTCTTCTTGTAATGCTTTGTTTGATTGCCTTGGACAATTATTTTTCATGTTACTATTAGTTAGCCACTGGGTGTGACACATTCCTCCGGACTCTCAGTTCGGTGAGTCCTTCACTGCTTGCCAGCACATCAAAATAAAGCCTTTATAGTTGTGATCAGTCTCTTCAGTGGTTTTCATACTGGATAAACAGGGTCAGATTAGCTGTTAATAAGGGAGAGCAAAGGATTTTTCTTTTACAATATGGTGCTAAGAGGAAACCATAGAAACAGAGCAGGTTAAAATATCTGCAGTTTTGCTTCAGGGCGGTTTAAATGGAGGTCTGCAACCCAACTATAAGTGCCTCAGGACACCTGCGGTCCTTGTCTTTCTTCACTGGAGAGATGGGAGAATAAGCAGAGCATCTAGTCCAGCCACTGCTGGTCTACAGCCATGGGGGAAGGGAGAGGATCCTGGCCTCTTTTACAGGAGTGCACAATGTGGAGGAAGCGACTGCTCACTGGAGCTCACTACCAGAACAGGATCTGGAACCTGAAGCTGAAAAGCTTCATCTGCCTAAACTCTGTACCCTCTAGCAATCTACAGCTGGGATTTACAACTTCTTAATGGTAGTTTCTGTAACACTTTGCATGCTGCAAGAGTGTGCTTTAACACCCCCTTCCAGAAGGAGCAGGGCAGCCTGCCACAGATAGAGACTGAACAACATCTACCAGCCAGTGCCAACATTCAGAGTAGCAAAAAAAATAGTTAAGCTCTTTCTGTCTGCAGATGCTTTTAAACAGCGTATGGAAAGGCTGTGCTGTGCAAGTTTGGATGCACACAGGAACATTTCCTAAATTTAAGGGTATCTGAGCTGACTGATCACAAGATATATCCTAGAATCATCAAATCATAGAATATCCTGAGCTGGAAGGGATATTATTGAGTTCTGACTCAAGATATTCTATGATTCACAAGGATCATTGAGTCCAGCTCCTGGCTCTCCACAGAATAACCCCAAGAGTCACACCATGTGCCTGAGAGCATTGTCTACATGCTTCTTGAACTCTGTCAGGCTTGGTGCTGTGACCACTTCCCAGGGAAGCCTGTTCCAGTGCCCAACCCCCCCTCTGGATGAAGAACGTTTTCCTAATTTCTAACCTAAACGTCTCCTGACACAGCTTCAGGCCATTCCATCAGGTCCTGTCATGAGAGAGGACATCAGTGTCTGCTACTCTGCTTCCCTTCATAAGGATGTTGAAGCTTGCACTGAGGTCTACCCACAGTCTCCTTTTTTCCAGGCTGAGCAAACCAAGTAATTTCATCCACTCCTCATATGGCTTCTCCACTAGACACTTCACTACCTTCACAGTCCTCCTCTGGATGCTCCCTACTAACTTTATATCCTTATATTGAAACTGTACACAGGACTCAAGGTGAATACTTTTAAATACATGCTCATCGCTTACCAATATCTGATGACTGTATTTTCTCCAAGCTTATTATGGGTTATATTTGTATTAAAGCTGTGGTATAGACTTGAGCAACATTAACGTTTAAACAGTTTCCACTCTAGAATCAAGATATAAAGTTCCATGTTCAAAGTGATTCTGAATGCTGTACCCTCACAAAAAGTAACCTTATTCACAAACATGACCTATCATTCAACTGAATAAGAAAAAGGAAACAAGAACTGCCAACATAAAATTAAATATGTTTATCAACAACATTAATATGAATAATATGTCCATTAAATATTAATTCATAATCAATGCTAATACTGACTGCACAGTGGGCAAATAAAAGACATATACTTCATTCAACGCTATGAAAATAATTTATATTTGAAAGGACAGACTGAACTTAAATATGAAAACCCCACAATTGTTAAGTTTGAAACAAAATACGTCATTACTCTGTACTCCCACCCCAAAAAAGCTTATATCAAACAACCCATTTCCATTCTATCTGAAATAAAATATTCCTTTTTGTCTGAGTTTTTAAATCTCTCTAAAGAGCCATCTTATATATATTCCAAAGAAAAATGTAGTTTCCAAAATAAATAAGTTCTTTAAAAATGTTATTTTTCTTTTTGTTTTTCCCAAAAATATTTCTGGAATTTTATCACAACTTCAAAAACAATATCTTTCAGCCAAAATGTACACTTCAAAGCATCAAGATTAATTGGCTGAAATCGTGGACCTAGTTTTAATATAGTTATATAAAGCACATTTTAATATATTGATTATATAACATATATTAAAAATATTATAGACTCTTTAAAGACACACTGTATATGAGAAATGAAATTTTAGTGGAAATGTTCATGCAGCAGGTTTGTGTCATCAAAAAAATGAATCATGGTTGTGATTTTCCCAGCAATATGAAAAAGTGATGGAAATAGAGAGCAAGTTGACATTTATTGCCTGAATAAATGTATTTTCTTGATGGCATCCTACCCTGGGTTGCAATTCTAGTATAGGTCAAGGAGGAAAAATATAGCAAAAACTGAGAAGAGAAAAGTTTGGGACTCAGTGGTTTAGGGGAAGCATTGGCTGCCTCAATGTTCTTAATCATAACAACATCTGCAGCTTTGGTTTTGTGTAGCCTGAGTGCTCTTCAGACTATCCACTTTCATGCGGATATTTTAAGACTCATTCTGGAAATTATAATTTTGATTGGTATTGCGAGGGTTTCTGTTTTACTATTGCTCAGGACATCTTCCCGGAAACTAAAGGAAATGTAATTCCGTCTTTAGCGGTTCTGAGGTAATTATTTTTCTCTCTCATTCTAAGATCTCTCAGCTCTCAGGCGACCAGGGAACAGTATGATTCTAACAACACTTAGCAAGTGTTTTGGCAAAGTATAAAATAATCCATTTATTTAGCTTTATTTGACAATTTTTTTTTTCAAAAGTGCAAACATTAGGGAAGGTCTACAGAGCTTCTTTCATTATAGTTTTATTTCCAGAAGCCTACCCCATTTCTTTCCCATGAGAAAATTTATAAAAGTGAATAACATAGAATTTGACATCAAGCATTTCTGGGAAATCTGACATGATATGAGATTTCAGGTGATTCAGGTCCTGATATTTGAATGTAATGAACTGAAAACTTTCATTGCACAAGCCATAAACTTCAGGAAACTTCAGACCTAGATCTTTCCTGTAAGCCACAAGTTATCATTGCTTGATCTCAATGTCTTATTCTTTACTTTTTTTGTACTTTCAAGTTGTTAGTATGACATGTGAAAGGATATTGCCAGCTGTAAACACATTAGAAATTTGCCATGGTATTTGTCATTATTTTTATATTTAACCATTTTTGCATGTATATGAGACTGTACAGCATGCTTTCATTCAGGGAAGTTTTGCTGGTAATATATTATTTTTCTGCCATGCATGGAATTGAGATTTGGTCTAGTTTGACATTTTACCATCTTTGTTTGCTCTGGTGCTTCAAAAAAATGGCGTTTCGTTTTTTATGAAAACTGGCAAAGTTATGTATAACATGCCCATAAAACCATTCAAATTTGTTTTTTGTTTCATTACTAGTGACATACTCCTAGGCAACCCAGAGTAGGTGGGAGACAGAAGAGAACCTGAATCTGCCTCTGTAGCTCTTCCCTAAGCCACATCCTTCCCTAAGGCACAAACGGTTCTGAAAAGCATCTAGGCTGGCAAATTTGCTGTGGTGTATTTTAATGTTTACCACCAGAACAGACAGTAACACAGTGTGACCCTCTGCCATCGGACAAGAGAGAACAATTGATTTCCAGTTATAATTCATGTAGGTATGTGCACATATGTACGAGTGAGTGTGTACACCTGTTATTTCCTCATTCAGATAGAGCATTCATGTCCAAGCATTGCTCAGAAAAATAAAAATTGTGTTGGGAATGACAGACACTGGAAAAGTTTACATAAATGGCATTTCAAGTGAATATGCTGTTGTGCGGGATGCACCACATGTTAATTAACCAGCACCATTTTTTTTGCACTCAGTAGCTGCATAAAAATGGTGTTTTCTGTATTGTTGTTTATCTTTTACCAGAAATATTTCAGTGAAGCCTATTGTTGTCATATTCTATGCAGTGTCTTAAATACTTAAATCCTTAGAAGAAAGTTAGCTTGATCTTACAGTTTTGTAATATTAGTTTTATAGGCTATGTGCCTGTCATTTCCCTTCTCAGAACTTCGTATCATGTCGGTTAATTAAAACCAAATGAGACAGAGTGGTAAAGCTCTCTAAGATATCCTTTCATTAAGAATATTGCGAACATAAGCATTTAGATAAAGAGAAGATCCCTTTAGTCCCTTCTGCTGAAGGGAAATGTTGCAATATGAGTTCAGTCACGTTGTTAGACCTGAGATAATCCACATGAGAAAGTCTTGCATCAAACTAGATTTTTCCTGTTCTCCTGCTCCCAAGAAGTATGTGTTTGGCTATATTTCACCACTATTCTTACTTTGTGGATCACTGTAGAAAACCTCACTGCCATTTTACACTTTGATTTATAAAAATAGTGAACTGTACAAATACATTTCTTTCTGGAATAAGAACACACCAAGGAAATCTCTTACATTGTGAAATTATGCCACACATACTCATTCCTCTGTATATGATCATCTTTTGAGGAGGGCAACAAACAGTTTTCCTAATAGATTTTTGTGAAGGAAAGGAAAGTAGATTACAGTTCTCTGTATCAGTATCTTTGTTTGAAAGCTGCTACCCTGTTGGGAAATATCTGAGAAAAATTTTGTGCAAAGAAAAGAAAAAAAAGCATGGATGACATGCAAAAGCTTTCAGTTCCATTTATTTGGTCTGTGGCTTTTCTTCGCAGGCAGAAAGCAATGGCATCAAAACTGTACATAGTAAATTGTAGCTGTAATATAATCATATATGTTAGAAAAACTCTAATCCACAACACTCCTCCCCTGAAAATCAAGTGACATTTTCATAATGATCGCAACAAACAGGATATTTATTCCCATTATACCAAAGTGAAATTGGTACCACTTCCAAAATATTAATGCCTGGAAAGATAATGATATCCGTAGTCTATGTGATAGTCTGGATTCAAAAAAGCTTAAGCATGCCCTTGAATGCTTTGCTAACTCAAGATGGAGGTAAAGATATGCTAAATCCTTGTTGAAATTGGGCCCAATTCTAGTCAAAAGTGCGCTTAAATCATTAAACAAGTTCAGGGCTATGAAAGTTTGCCAGCCTCAGAACAAAGCACCTTAAAATGCCTTTTCTGTAAAGAGTGGACATGTCTATAATCCTTTGAGCTCTGTTTTTTTAATAGCACATAATCTGACCCTCTTTCATTGTCATTATTGTTACTTTCACATATGAACAAAAACACTTTTGTAGTAAACTTGCTCCCCCTGCCTTGCTCTTAAAGTAGTGCTGTCTTTGTGCTAGCAATACAAAAGTACTTTGATGCGTACCAAATATCTGGTAATAGAAAAAGAAACAAGACTGCATTTACAGTACAAGTGTCTTCACAGACACTGTGATCTGAAATGAAGTATTGAAAATTATTTTAACTCTACATTATCCTGAAACAGAGAATACTCTAAGGAAAGTATAAATGCAAAAATAATGTACCAAGCTATAAGACTGGGCATTTCAACATCCTAGCAAAAGTAGTAAAAATATCATGGATTTTAGGCCATTTACTCAAAAACATCTTACAAAATTGGTGAATAAAAACTGGATTTCAGACTAGAAAGCTTAGTGTAAAATAAACTATTTCATGCTCTATTTAAATAAATCCTATATGTAAAGAATTCATTTCCTTAAAGTAAAATCTTCTAACATCAGAAAATTCTTCCCCTTTCAGGGCATCATCTATTGTGACATAAGTCAATAATTCATTTTTCCTTTCCCATTCAGAGTTAGATACTGACTCAGCTTACATAATCCTGTGGACAACTTAAGACATCTTGTTTTGTAATATTTTCTCAGACTTCAACGGGGATGAAAATGTCAGTGGGTTGAAATGATTTGTGGAATACATCTCCATCCACATAATAGATTCCTGCAGATATTAAGAGGCTGAGTGATGGACTACTGCAACAGGAACAAGGTTTTAGCTGCTGAGGGTACAGTGCATTCCTGGCAGACCAGGAGCAGAGTCAGCTCTGAGGCTTCAATAAAGCCTAGTGGAAGCACCCTAGGACAAACAGGTGAGGACCAAGAACCAGTTTCTCCTGTCCTTTGGATTATTGCTGGGAACTGAGATCAGATAATTTCCAGCTACTGTGCAAAAACAGGCAAGCCTGGAACCATCCCACTGGCACCAGAAAGAAAATTACTAAGTAAGAGAAGATATGATATTTAACTTCCCAAAGAGCTAAGGTGGGACAGAGGAAGAATTATGCTAAGATGGACTGAAAAGAAAACCTTGGTGATTCAGAAGGACTACAGAATGATCCTGGATCTAAATACAAGGACCCTGAGCAGCAGTATTAATACAGGTAGGACTTCATTATTTTCTTTATTGCTGCATAAACACCTGCTTCACCTGAGTGAAGATTTATTTTGTACAAAAATAAACTGCAAAGCTTGTCCTTATGCATTCAATAAGTTACGTCTAACATTTGTCCCCAAAGAGTTAGACTGTAAACCCGGAATATAAACCCTGAGAATGGCTGTGCTTATGTTCTGAAAAAGTCTGAGAGGGTTAACTGCAGAGAACGGAAAATTGAACTGTCTACTCCAGCTACCAGAACAATTTTCTTGGTAACATCCATACGACAGAAATACACACAGAAATACTTTCACCAGGTGCAGTGGCTGCTTATAAAGAGAAATTTCAGGGCACATAGAGACACTCAGACATAAGATCCTGAAGAGATTGCAGGATGGCAGACTTTACTATGTCCATATACAGTGAGCAAGAGAGGCTCCTTTTCCTTTTTCCGAAGGTACTTACAGGAGGTGCGTAACATAAACTTGACCCTGATTTTTAAAGTCTCTCCTCTTGGACTGACTACACAAGAAGATGTGTGACTACACATATCTACACAAGATGAGAATACGTAGTTTGATAGATGATGCAGAGGGTGTGGGGCTGTTGATGCCTTGAAGTGGCTACCCGAAAACAGAGGCTAGACAAGATTAAGAGAATAAAAGCAGGTATTTTTTTGAAGGGTCTTCAAAGGTACACCTTGGGCAGTCAAAAGCCTCCGAGGGGCTCCACCCAAGATGGACCCTGGGTCATGGATTTTTCACACTTGTATAAGTTTGGTCATTTGCATATCAGGGTTAATTCTCCAATTATAATTTCAGGTAATGATGTAATTACCCCAAGTTTGCTCCTACTGTCAGAGGCTCAGTTTACATATTTTGGGGCCTGAGACAACAAGGTGTCCTCGAGTTTAGGCCCAGAGAGGGTTTGTTATGTCTAACCAGCATGAGAGAACAGTAGCTAACAGGCTATATGAAGTTTCAGAGCTACATACTAGGCAATACAGGATCTGAAAAGTATAAAAGCTAAAACCAAAGGCATCACTGTGAGTAAAATACATTCCTGGTGTGTGGCTTGAGACTTGAGTCTGAGAAACCTGACAAACAATCCACGATAAGTTTGCCTGTTCCACTGTGTTGCTAAATTATTCAATAGATGTGCTGAATTTTATTAATCTTCTGTAACATGTAGAGGGTTTTAGCTTTCTTTCTATGTACTTGTATTCTACAGGGGATGATTAAAAGACAATCAATAAGCCAGTTCTTTGATAAACCTTTTCCACCTTTCAAAGTATACCTACTGTCCCATAAGCTTTGGGGTTTATTTCCTTTTTATGTAGAATAAAACTGGTTATTCCTTATGGCAATAGCTTTCCTGATGCCATTTTAGTTACAATCATTTATCTTGAACCAAGAATTAAAATAACTTCCCTGCTAAGTAAATACTGCCCATTACCAGTAACACCAGCAGTTCTCCCTGCATCAGGCAGAGTGATCTGAACCTTTACAATCCATCCTCTAACCAAGTTTTTCAGTATAGCCTGCATTCTAATAATCTGTACTTACCCCATGAACCCATTTCCTATATAATTTCTTACATAATGTCCTCTTTCTGCTTCCTACAAACAGTGGAAAGATTGGTGGCAAAATAAAGTAATAATAATTCTAGAACAACTGGCAGTCAGTTTAGGAGATTTGATGTAACTGACATCTGAACACTTAAAATTAGCTATTGTCTGTCATACTTATTTTATTCTTTCTGGATCCAGACTAAATTTTATTGATTTTCAAGAGGGAAATTGTGCTCAAAAAGAGTTTCTGTTATGAACTCAAAGCGAGCGATGAATACTATTTTTTTTTTGGTTTTTGCATGTGTGTGGAGAGAAAGATGGGGAAAATTAGGCTTTAAAACCCAGTAATTAGGCAGTTAAGCGACAGTACAAAATCTGTTAGACATACTGCAAAATTAAATAAAAAATTTCAAGACCATTCCAGGGAAATTCTAAGCAGCAATTAGGATTTAATTTTTGTGGTGTTGGAAAGAGTTAGAACTCATTTTTAAGTCAGGCAAAATATCAGAGGAAAGCACTGTCACTGGTCCTTAGAGAAGGTGCAGGAGTCTTGCCTATGAAGTGAGGCCATCTAAGAGGGATTCACAGATGAGCTGTTCCCATCCTGCTCCTAGCTAAGGGAGTGCATGAGGTCGGTGGCACTGAGGCTCCTTGCTGCCTGCCAGGGAACACAGTCACTCTCCTGCTAATTTAGCTGGGAACGCTCTCTGCATGGTTTGAGCCTGTGCTCCCTTCCCTGTCCTGCACCGCCATGCGCTTGCTTTTCCCACAGTGACAGAACAGACCCAGCAAGCTTACTAAACCGAGGTGTGATGGCTCTGCCCCACCACTGAGAGCTGGAGCACTCACTCAACAGAATTAGCTACAGCTGCAGGGCATGATAAGTATTGAGGTGTGAGGATCCAAAGGGATGGGGATGAGATGGAGTTTTCCCTCTCAGCCCTCTGTCCTGACAAAGGATGACAGGATGAGGCAACTGCTCACCACCTACACCCCAGCTCTGAGAAACCCTTCAGAGAGAGCCTGGTGGGCCCAGCACACATGGGGTGCCTGAGGAAATCCTGTGAAAGAAGCCTGTGCCACTCTTCAGAGAGAAACGACAGACTGATATTTTGTAAGGGTAGGTTACTCTCAGACTTGTCCTGCTGGCACAGCTGGGGAGACACTGTACTGTGCAGAAAAAAGAGGACATGGCAGCAGGATTTGGGATGGGGACAACATAAAACAGGGTAACCGCGGAAGATGTGTAACAAAATATCTTCAATTCTGATTTTTCCCTATAGAAGAGCATCACTTGCATATAGCTACGAAACTGTTCTGCTTTACAGCCAAATACTGATGGTCTCAAACCTGGTTTCCAATGACTGTCAGAGAGGTGATTTTTTTCCAGTTAGAGAAAACTGGAAATGTTTGAAAATATTCACTTTCAAAATTAAGTAATGGAAATTTATTGAGGCTGGTTTCCTAGAGCAGCTGTCAGTTCACAGATCCAGAACTTCTCCTAGACTTCCAAACTCCATATTCACTTTCTTTGCTTTCCCTGTATGCATATAAATATATGGAGATAAAAATAGTGCATGTTGAATTAGGCAGGGATTTCTTAACCAGTGGCATTAAGATCAGGAACATATGTGATGTAGATGCACTGTGAGATGACCAGCTGTGCTCTCAGTCTGTTCAGTCTGTTAAGAGGAGTAAACCTTCAGCTTTAGGCATTCTTGGGTACAGGTTGTGATGTAATAAGACATGTGCAAGAAAATGAAATATGAAATTGGATAACGTATTTAATTTACTGTGCTAATAGGCAACAGTCTACTTACGATGTTGCCAAACAAGCATATTTAATATTTTGCTATGGTGAGTTATTCTGGTGGTAAATTAATTTTCAGGGAACTGGAGGGGAAGCAAAAATGCAGAAGTCAAAGCCTACTGCTCTTTATAGTTTTTAAGGCAAACTAGATATTTAGAAATGTGTCAAAATAAACAAACTTATTTTATTTTTCCATAAGAAGCCATGCCAGTTTTCCCCCTTTCTTTATCTTTAGCAGATTACTGTCATCGCCGTTCTTGCCAACAAGCAGACTCATTGGAATATTTTTCAAACATGAGCACAAATACTGGATGCAAGCAGGTGGAATGAATTAATTATAAGCATATGGTTCCAACATAATGATTTCTACAGTGTACTATTGAGACTTCTAAGGGTCTAGCTTTACAACACACTTTGGCAACAAAGCTGCTTTAAGAAACTTTCAGTGACCTGAATATAAATGTTTACTGGAATACTCCAGACTGAACTCCCTGCCACACACACACATTCCTAGGACAGCTTTCAGCTGTAGGCCATGGCAATGGTGTGGTTTACACTGTTTTCCCAGTTGTGTTGGCACAAGCGAACACGGTGTCAAACAAACACAGCAGGCAGGGGCGGGGAATGCTGGTGGGGAAAAGGTGCTTCCTGGGCCAGTTTCACACAGCGCACTGTACAATCTGTGCTGCAATAGACCACATCCACTGTGATTCCAGGCTACGAGTCCTTCCGTGGTAGAGATAAATGAAGGCGTTCCTGGCTTGCACTAATCCTTGACTAATTCCCAATCACCTACTGATGCAAGTTATTATTCCTTTTTTCAGTGGAGGAGAACTCTGAGATAGACTACTGAAAAGGTCTGAATCAGAGAAAGATAGCCAGAAAACAATCTTAAAGGAAAAAAAAAGGAAATAAAAAGATCCATTCAGGGGGATCAGCTGGAGGCAAGAAGCAGCATAGGAAGTGTGGGCTGGCCAGTCCTGGGATACCAGCTCCAGGCACATCTCAGCAGAACAGTCTGGTGCAGCACTGGCTAACCTGCTTTAGACTAGAATAATATTATGGTTTTATACTCTCCACATTTTCATATGGGAATTCCTGAGGGATTTTTTGATAGTTAATATAATATGCAGTCAAACTACAAATATAGTGACTATTCAGGTTTTTATTCATTATATTGGGTTTTATTTAATTAAGCAGAAATGAGATGTGGCATTTTTGAAGATGGCTGTGAAGCAGATGACATCATAAACAAATAAAAATTATTAGATTTTTACAATCCAATCTAAATTCAGATAGGAATTTATGCCATTATTTGTTTAAAAAAAGTTTGCTTGTCTTTTCACTGCATATTTATTATTATCTAAGAGCTCCATTTTGACAACCCACTGTGAGAGCAGCACTTTGAAATATCAGATCCCCTTCTCAAAGGGCTTGAATACAGTTTCACATGGAAATTAATTTCTGTATATATTGCTTTTAAAATCAATCTTTGCATTCAGATTAATTTTTTTGACCTCAAGCCCTGCAGAATTGCCCAATATGGCACCTCATAGCTGCCATGGGAGGACAAGAAGCAAACATAACATTAAAAATCAGTGCTAAATGCTTTTTTTCTTAGCAAATATTTCACATATGAATTATCACAATGATTTAGAGCAAAACAGACAAAAAAACACCCCAACAACTGACAAAAACCACTGGCTTTTGTGCAATCCAGCAGATGGTGCTATGATGCAATAAACTGGTTCAAGAGTACAAGAAATACACTGCATGCAAATATTTTTCTCCTTTACCTGGTGCTGCTGCTTTTTTGATGGCTGGATTGGCTGCAGGAGCTTTTGCTGGCTCTTGAAAAAAAAAATAAACCATTTATTACAAAGCATTTTATCTTAAAAACCCCACAGAAATCTCAGGAAAGGCTTCCAGTGAGGAAGCCTGTAACAATTTTTTTAACTGAAGAGTTAAACAAAGAGTCTACCCAAAGGGAGAAGAACTGAGTTGTCTTCAATAAACTCAAAGGCAACAAGAGAATAACAAGCTGAAGGGCTAGTAAACTCCGGTTGTTAGGCCCTGAATCACTTCTTTCAGCTTTTTCTGCTTAGTAATTCAATATCTATTGGCAAAGCAGAGGAAAGGAGGCATACAGGGGTTTCAGCATGGCCTTGCCCTTCAGGCAGCAGCTGTGTGCTGGGAGTCTTTGCATTTGATCTTGCAGCTGTGAGAGCAGAAGGTCCTGAACCAGCCTCTGTTAGCTGTTGAGGATTCAGTTCGGGAAATTCAGTAGTGGTACTTCAGGGGATCCCACAGCTATTCAGAGTGGCATCCTTTCCCCTAATCTGAAACTGGCCCTGGTTAGAGAAGGTGAAATTGGGCTGCTTTTGCAAAGTGCATCCACAGACTTGGCTATACCAGGAATCTCTCTCCATCCTGAAGAATAGAGGACCATTAGGAGAACGTCTTCATGTTTGATCTCGCAATTGAAAGAGCAATTGTTGTATTCTCCTAGAGGAGAAATACGCCCTCTTAGGCCATTTAACTGTAGGTCTGTTCTTGGTCTTTTCCTGAAGCACTTGCATTATCCTCTGTTTGTAGAGCATGTCCTTGCAGAATGGAGGTCCTAATGATGAATGGTATGTGCATCCCCGAGTGGATCTGGGGAATTTCAGCCCCAAACAGGAGAACCTAAGTAGCCTACTAGATTTATTTACTCTTTACTAGTATTTAGTTAATTGCTTTTATCCTCAGGAACTACCCAAATAGACTGTACTTAAATCACAATAATTTAACAAATATCCATAAGCTAAACTCCACCAATGGTCATAAAGAATTTTTTGTATCAACTAGAAGGCCCTTTAAATTAAAATTCACATTCCTATATCTTGAGAGGAAATAACTAATCATTTTAATCACAAGCTGAATTACAGAATGCCAAATCCTTCACATCTGTCACTGTATTATTACAATGGAAAAGAACATGGCTAAATCAGGAATGTAATTTTGAGTCCTTCCCCTCCAGTCTTTTGAGAAGTTCATAAAAGATGCATCAGATTGTCTTGTGAAACAGAATGAAAACAAAATATAGTTTGCATGTGTGGGATTGCTTTATTTCCATCCATTTAAAAGCCCACAGCAGATAATTATATCCTGACTTATTATCACAGCATTGTAATTATTTGGGGTGCTCACCCCTCCTTCAGGGAAATTTGTAGAAGACCTTGAAGAAACATTTACTTAGTATTACTTTTCTGAGTGCCTGTTTTCGCAGAAGTAAGAGATCCAACACACATGCTCTAGAAGTGTCAAATGGACTTAATAAAAAATTGCAGGACTCTTTCATTTATCCCCTTCTGAGGTCTCAGCTAGAGCATGCTTGATAGTGATACTTTTTTTTTACTTTTTTTCATAACATCTGTGAAAACAAACTAAGTTAGGATTCTTTTTGTTCTACAAAGATTTTGGTTTTGATTTTAAATATTTAATTTCTGAGCAACTAAAATAGTTTTGAGAAAAAATAAAATTAAGGATATGTTTGACTAAAAATTTCTGTAATTTATTTAATTTTTACATAACTCTTCAGTAGCACTGAAACAAAAGTGCCCAAAGTTTAAACTGGCTTTTGCAAGAATACCATTTTCAGTTTATAATTCACAAATTATTTAAGTGCTAATGATTGTGCATCCTTACATGAACTACTTTCAGCTGCAAATTTCACTCCGCAGATTTCACTCATGTGGTGGAGATGGGAAGTTTTACTGTGACAGCTGCTGGGGAGTTCTCCCATGAAAGAAATCATAGAATGTTTTTTGTCGGAAGGGACCTTAAAGATTGTCTCATTCCAACCTCCCTGCCAGGCAAGGACACCTTCCATGAGACCAGGTTGCTTAAAGCTCTATCCAGCCTGGCCTTGAACACTTCCAGGGATGGGACACCCACAGTTGTCTGGGCAACCTGTTCCAGTCCCTCACCATCCTCACAGTAAAGAATTTCTTCCTAATATCCAATCTAAACCTATTCTTAATTTAAAGCCATTACCTCTTGTCCTGTCATTGCATACCCTTGTGAGAAATAGCTCTCCAGCTCTCCTGTAGGCTCGCTTTAAGCACTGGAAGGCTGGTCTGAGGAATTAGGTGTCCAAATTAATAGGTCCTTTAAGACATGCTTGAAAACAGGCACTTATATCACTAACAGGCCATTATTTGTAGAGTAAGTCTATGAAAAATTTTGTTAGAAATTTCTGCAAAATTTGCATAAGAACCCAATGTATAAGTTTTTTTTCATTTCCAAAAGAAATCTTTTAATAAATTACTGCAAAACTGAGGATGGCAGGAGATTGTTCTGCCACACAAGCCATGAAAGTTCCTACATGGAGATGGGAGGTAGTGCACTCTTTAATCGTGAATTTGAATCAGATTTTGAAGCCTCATATTTTTCCTAATTTTTCCCATATACTGTACTTTTAGAACAGAATGCTGAGCAGATGAAATCTTACCAAAGAAACTGTCTTACTGTCCTTATTGCCTCGAAGCACTGACGCTTGCAAATTTGTAGAAAAGGAAGACGTAGGTGTCCCTTTTTAACCACACTATGTTCTCAGAGCACTTTTTGGCTATTTTTCAGAAGAGCACAACTCCCATCTCTCTTCAGTCCCAGAAGTGTCTCTGTTGGAACCAGAGGTACCTAGACATGCAGGGCCCTTCTTTTGCATTTGTGAAGATAAGTTTGGTGTTCCTCAGAATGTTGAACTCTGAGTCTTCCCAGCCTATTTATGAAAATTGCTGCCACTGAGATCACATTCAGCTGAGACCTCAATTTGACATTTCCTCTCCTATGAAACCTTTGTTTTTGAAGACAGTGACAGGAAAGAGGGGAAGGCAAAACTGTCAGTCACAAAGAGGAGTGTGCGATTAGAAGTAGGATAAGAATGGATTTAGAAAGCAGGAGGCAGTAGAAGTCTAAACATGTCATTTTTCAATTATAAACGGTGTAGCTACTTTCTTCCTTGTATTTTCAACAACTCATTTACTATTACTTTTGGATTAATGAAATGCACTTTTTGAAACTGCATGGCATATTAAAGAGATAGTAGTTTCTTACTTTTGAGTTCTTTGGACACAGCAACTTCTTTTTTATCTGCAAGAGAAAAAAACCCAAACACATATGCATAAAAACATAGGAAGGATAAAGGTAGACAGAAAATTGCAGTGTGTGCTTTAGAGGTGAAACAGATTATTTGCTGTAGAGTGTGTTGGAATGATACAGATTAATTTCACTTCTGTTTGTTTCATTGTACAGTGGCACTAATTTAACCCTAAGTGTAAATACAGGAAAGCCTGTGTGACCCTGAACACTCTTAATTTTGGTCTGGTAATACATGAGGTTTGACATGTGACTGAGTTACCATGGCTTATATGTAATAGCTGAGCTATGGTTCACCATGTGCACGTTGTCAGACTGCAGAAACTCAGGGGAGGAAGAGCCAGCAACCTAAGTACAGAGACGTAATGAAAGGCATCCTCTTCCTGCAATTGTTGGCAATCACACAATTGAGGCCTAGTTTGGAAGATTTTCCGCCTAACACCTTTTGAACCTGGAAAAACTCAGTCCTACGTATGGTCCATGTAGGCAAAATCTGTCCTGACATTACTTAGCCGTATCAAAATGCAGCATGGCCAGGCAATCTACTAGAAAGACTTAACTAGGCTGTTCAGTCTCACCTTCACTTAAGGTGGGATTTTTTGCAACTTTTTTGTAGGACTTTTTATTCTGATGGCTGAGAGATTTGGAATCTTTACTAAGGTGATATAAGTGTGCAGAAATACTCAGGGATGGCTTCTCTCTCCATTATAATTCTTGGTGCTATTCTACCTCAGGGCTTTTAACTGGGTACAAAAATCATCCATTTTTAGAAACAGACTTGGTGCCTCACATGCCTTTTTCACTAGCCTCACCTGTACAACCAAGAAATTATTCATGGGGATCCTGTGAGACAGGAGCAAAGGGATGCATAGAGTAGCGGTAGAACGTACTCCCCCGGATGGTTATGAGGAAATTAACATCCCTCTAATAAGCTATTATGTGCCTGGAATATAGGCAGGATAAAGCTTATGTCCACAACATATATGAATGATAAATGAATTGTGCTCTTAAATGCTAGTACAAGAAATACTTCAGGGCAGAAACTGTCAAATTAAGTTGCTTGCAAACCCAAGACTATGCCATTACTGCTAATAACACAAAGTTGCTTCTGTTTCTGTTGCTTTCTAAATTGCTGTCGAGAAGCTGATATGAGATAAGGTAATGCAAATGACTGCCAAGTAGTCTAATAAAAAAATCTTGAAAAATTCAGAAGAAAATATTTTTCTACTTGGGTGATATGCTGCTCTGAACTGAAATATTTCTGGGTTAATCCTCTGCTTCCACTAACTCTCTGTGTAAGCGTGTTCTGCAGGCATTACTTCAAAGTATGATAATTACCACATTTAGATGAAATTAATCATGAAGTAGCTTCCAGCCATGTTATCTGGCTAAGGAGCCTATTGAAGCCTTCAAGAAGCGCCTATTAGTTGCCAGATATGGAAATTTTGAAAGGTATATATTGCAGTGATATGAATCATTTATCATAATAAACTCCTATTGCTGGAGGTTATAAAAAAATAAATAAATTGACAGCATCATTTACAATAACAGACTGGATCTAAATAAAGCCCTCAAGTTCTTTATTTCCTTTTTTTATATAAGTTGTCATTTATTAGGGCAACATATTCTCATATATTTTAAACCCATAATTTATTTTGAAAGAATTGATGTGTTTTCCCATCATCTGAGATATATTACATAAAGTAAATAGCTGGACAATATTTCCAGTAAGAAAATCTTATAATTTGGGGGGTTTGTGCATTTTTTTTGTTTGTTTTTAAAGTGCAGAAAAACTACCAATAATTGATTCCAACAGCATATATTAATATGAAAATGTAAATAGCTTTAGGATATTCTTTTAAAACCAAGGTGTCTCACATTTGATTTCTAAAACTATATTTATTCAACTGGGCTGGAGTGATTTACAGAAAATTGTCCAGAGGAGGTTGTGTAGGACCTTGAACCATAGAAGTATTTTTGAAGATATATAGCATTTATATCTACACACTTCAACTAAATAAATGACCTAGTTGCAAAGAAATGAACAACTAGTAGATCGTACAGAAGGAGGGAAAACTGAACAGGACTTCTGAAGTTCCTAAATATGGTTACCTGCTGTAAAACACAATTAATACATAACTTATCAACTCAAAGGAAAAAAACACCAAAAATGAATTGACCAATGAATTGTATTAGTGCAATTTCAGACAATGAGAAATTTTTCTCATTCATTTTTGCTTTGCACAGGTCTAGGGTTTAACTTTTAAACTATGGGAATGTGTTTGGGAACACAGCTTATATTAAATCAGGTTTTAATATTCATTATGTCTTTTTCTTAACAACAACAGCAATATGTACTGTTGTTTCTTGGTGGGTATGTTAGTTAAGAAGAGGGATTTCCAAAAAAAAGAATTTCCCCAGAAAGTTTTTAAGACATTTGATATTTAGGTCTTCTTAAAGGGCTCCTGTAAACCACCCAAATACTGTGCAATTCAAAGGTTTGGGTACTTCTGACAAACCTATCCATCGCCTTTTCTTGAAAAAACCTGCTATAGACTTTAAAAGGCTAAGCTGATGAAATAATT
Source organism: Rhagologus leucostigma (assembly GCA_013397725.1). Lineage (NCBI taxonomy): Eukaryota > Metazoa > Chordata > Aves > Passeriformes > Rhagologus > Rhagologus leucostigma. Next base: position 2,345,939 of record VZTD01004681.1, on the reverse strand, counting down.
CATCATTTGTGGAGCACTGTGAAGCACCCTTTTCTTTTTAACAGTTATTCTCCAGAGGTATTTGAAGACAATTGTATTCTGGTCTCTATTCTCAAAAAGTAAGCATGTTTGTACAAGCTCTCCTCAGGTGAATGAACACGTTTTTCTTTTATTGATTCTTGTGAAAGACTAAATTACAGTAATACTTAAAAAATTATTTTATTAAAAAATGCCAAATATTTAAACAAATATGATCTGACTTTGTTCTTATCTCTACAGGCCAAAACAACCATTTTTGAATTCAAACTAGGAATGAGCATTTGGCAGCCAGCATAGACGTATCTCAGTAGAACAGCAAAGCCGTATTTTATTTTTTTGCCTCTTTTTAGCACATAGCTCAATCTTTTCCTCAGGCCTCCATCAGCATTCTTTTGAAGTAAACTACCAGTACACAGTAACTACAAATGACATCTAAACTACACATGGGGCAAGAAAAAAAATTCCTCTAAGCTTATATAGTGCCTTTCATGGCAATGAGTCCCTAGGAGGTTGGTAATAAGCTATTAGACAAGGATGCCCCAGTGCTCTGGTACAGAGTTTGGTTGTTTGAGTTGAAACAAACTTCCAAAATGGAATATTTCAAACACTGCTCAGAAACGAATTCCAGATCTGGGGTTCACAAAACTTTTACACCTTTTTAACAATGGATTTGTAATACAGTGTACAATGTGCATTTCTGAACAGGAGATCTTCAGCAGCTCCATACAACCTATAGTTTTGATAACTAAAAGAAAGTTCTGGGAAATAAATGGATTTCAAATTGTACTCTCTTGAAAAGATTCTCTGTGCCTTTTTTCCTAGAAATCTCTCACTCAAACATACATAAGGGTATTAAAAATTTTTAAAGTATTATTCAGATAAATTAGTATTCCAGAGACAGTATATTGATAGCTTGGATAATAATGCACTGTGTTAAAATAGCTGGCTAAAACCCCGCTAGTTATTAGAAACATTATTGTATATGTTGTATCTAAAACAACCTTTCTATTTGGAAGCTTACCAAAGAACATGATGGTAATATCAAATTTGCGAAGAGAAACTAATTTCAACATCAGTGGGCAACCACAGTGTCCAAGTTGAATGGTAGCTAATATCCTAATCAAACATAGTGTAACCTAATAGATTCCTCTACAGCTGATCTGGACTAAGTACCAAGACCCTGGGGAATAACTAGATGCCTCTGGAAGATATGATTCACTGAATCAAAAGCTAAAGAAGAAATTAAAACGTTAAGCAGTTATTAGAGGAGGAATTCTCACCAGAAACCTCAGCTAACACTTCCTACTTTCTCTGTTTCTACCTGATGATCACATACTAGAATGGACTTAATCAAACCCCTCTGACTGGCTAATGGTCTACACATACCCACAGAAAACAGGTTGTGTGATGAAAATGCCTCACACCACTTGACCATAGTTCTCCAAGCAGAATGTTCCTAATGAGGCTCACAGAAATCTTGCCTCATTTCTTGGTTCTTACTGTTTATTTTGACATAGGTATTCAATTCATCTTGTGATTAAAAGTGAGAGAATAAAAAAGAGAAGAGGGCAGAAAAATGAACAGAAACTTCAAGAATCAGAAAGAATTGTGTTGAAAATAGAAATAATATTTTCCAGTGCTTTGAAGTCAAAACTGTGTTGGTTTTTCAGAAATAAAAACAAAAACTCCTGTCTGTTATTACCGACCAAAGCACAATCAATCGAGTGCACGCTTTGGGAGCTTGGTTCTGGCTTTGCAAGTACAATGCAATAGTAGAGCTTTCATGACACTGCACCTTACAAGTACGACAGCTAAGGTCCCTTTTGCTGCCCTGAACAAGGGTTCACATGACTGGAAATAAAAATGATAGCAGGTGGCATCTGATGGCTGAGAATTTCCATCATGTGAATGGAAAACATAATTAAAGTTGCCTAGAGACCAGTCTCACTACAGTCTGCTCCCAAGCTAGCAGATGTACCAGAATTTAGAAACAATTTATTAAGTGGCACTATTTGCAATTAATGTGGTTTACAGTGGTAAAAGAAGAATACACCCCAGATAGCTGAGCATTTTTCAAAATGAATTGCTGTTGAGCGTATAGTAATTAAACAAAGATTTTCAAACTTCCTATTAAAATATACTGTGGTTTAACATTTCTTTTTTTTCATTTACTTGGAGTTCTTAAAACTATTTTCCACAACACAGTGTTGATTTCAACTAATATTCCAACAATTCTGAGAAGTGTTCAATCCTGACTTGTTTTTAAGAATTTCTTACTCAGTTGCTTTTTAATTTATTTTATTTTTGATAATTTTTCACTAATTACATGATATTACTGAAGTAATTTTTCCCTTACTACATCTAAAAGCTTTTGGGAGTATTTTTTTATTTTGATTTCGGTCACTTCTGAAACAGCAGGTGCCTACATATAGGGGTGTTTTATCAGAGTATCTACCCATTCTGTTGTAATATTTCCATTTTACAATAAAGATTTTAAAAATTCCCTACAGTATAGAAATAAAGAAATAATATTTCTTCTTCTCAGTGGACTTAAAATCTAGGAAGCCTCTATCAAAACTGCTCATACTAATGTATGACTAAATTTTTAACACGCCGGAACCCCTAATATTTGACAGCTTAAAAGAGCTGTTTAGAAATATTTCTCCCACATGCAAAGTTCTGTGTTTGGATTAACACTTGCTTTTTTCCCTGTCTTAATCACTGAGCATGGTATTGCCACATGCTCTGTGACAACTGCTAACAAAACCTCTTCTTACCTTTCCAAAACAACATTTCTTGGTGAGCATGAGAAAGGCATCTCACTGCACCAACGAGGCTGAAGTTGTGCACGAGGGAAAGCAAGGTACAGTACCACCTACTGCTTCAGAGCTGTTCCTGACCCATTTCACGACATAAATAAACTCCCTGACCAGAGTGTAACTATCTTGCTTTGAGAATAATGGGAATAACAGGGAAATTTATTGGCAGAGGCCAGTAAGCCTGGAATCCCAGACTACAGGTTTTGCATTTATATGTTTTGCCTGCAGAGATTTCCCCATGCAAAATGAAGGGAAACTGCAGATGATGTTGTTATAGCTGGGTAAAATGGGCAGATGCAGAGCTTTTGGATGTTAAAATCAAATTTCTTCAAGCAACATGGACTATAATATAGACTGGACTATATTATAGAACTTTTAAAATGTACTTTTTAAACCGATGTGGCGTTAAAGGGGTTTGAATTGTGTAGGGTAATGAAAAAGGAGCTAGCTAACTAACATTCCTCTGTTGTTGATTACAATAGAAAATTGGTGATAGTACTCTTAAATTTAGACAGATCATTTTCTACTGAAGCATGTAAAACATGCAAACCTTTCCATCCATTCTCTGTGAAGGGTGCCTTCTCACCTCACCATTGTGTCTATTTCCTGTCCACTCACAGTAGCAAGCTTTTTGATAGTTTCTAAACTTCCTCGATGTCTCCAAGTCCCTTCTGATCACCAACCCTTGCAGGTATTCCTTTCCCTCTGCAGTGTCTCCTCGCACCATCAGGTCTATCACCATTTGCAAAGCAGCTCTAAATTCTGTGCAGCCAGTGAGTGCCTGCAAGCCCTGAGCACCAGAGCATCAGAAGCAGATAGCAACCTAAAGCCCCCAGAGCTTTCAAGAAAGTGTTTTGGCAATGCGCATGGATGAAATACTACATGTTACCTCAAACTGATTTCCCAAGATCATTAAAAAGGTTCACTCAATAGAGCAAAAATAAAGCGAGTAGAGGAGGGATGTGAGCAGACAAGTGATTCAGTTACAGTGAGAAAAAGCCTGCACTTAGGGAATGGCCAGTTTCAAGTATACTAGTGGTTCATGGTTCCACTAATTGGTGATTTCTCCTTTCTACTTTGTAATTGCTGGAATGGATTCAGTCTCCCCTACTGCAGAGCAGGTAGAAACTCGTTCATGTTAAATACATGCTCATGCATGAACAGTATCCTGGTTTGTATCAGAAATCCTGTGGCCAGAGAGACTAGGGCAGTGATCATCTCCCCGTACTCATGTCAGAGACTGAAAATAGTTTACGCCTCAAACATTGATATAAAGTTTTAAAGAAGCTACAGGCACAAAAATCTCCTTGAAGAACTTTGGACTGTAAGCCGAACTGCTGATTAGATAAGAGGAAACCTATTGTTCAGTCATCTGAGGCTGAGAGAAAGGTATGCATCCACAGTAGGCCAAAGCCTCCAGCTGGCATCCTAGCTGAGTTTGGGGTGGAGTGGAGAGCACAGCTCACAGAAGCCAGGTTTACACAGACTCCCCCCAGCTGAGGGGGGAGGAGGAGGTTTTGGGTGCATGAGAGGCAATGAACACCCATCCTCCGATTACGCAAACCAGCCCAGCTGTGGAACCCCCAACCGCACAGGTCACATCCATGGGACATTCATGTGAGAGGCCATGCACCACAGGACTTCACGTGATGCAACAGACCCAGAGTCTGCTGTAAGACCACCCTTCCCTCCAGGGGGACATGCCTGGACACTTCTGCCTAGCCTGAGCATATATACCCATGGAATTCCATGCTTTCCGGGGGAGGACCTTCACCACTAAGATCTGCTGGAGAGGATCAGTGGAACATCGTTGGGATCCACGGAGTGGTGATATTTTCCTTATTCTGTCCCTGTCACTCTCTGTCCCCCCTACCTATTTTCTACTTCTTTCTTTCTTTCTTTCTCTTTCTCTCTCTCTCTCTCTCTCTCATATCTACCATCAAATAAAACTCACATTATCGTCACTGGCATATGGTCTCATTTGCACCTTAATTCGGGCAGAGGAAACTCCAAAGAACCTTAATAATAATAATAACAACTGGATCATAACAACTCGGCACTGGTGAGGCTTCACCTCAAATCCTCTCTCCTAGTTTTGGGCCCCTCGCTTCTGAAAAATCATTGAGAGGCTGGAGTGAGTCCAAAGAAAGGCAACAGAGCTGGGAAGGGTCTGAACCACAAGCCCTATGAGGAGCAGCTGAGGGAGTTGGGGTTGTTTAACCTTGAGAAAAGAAGGCTCGGGGGGACCTTATCCCTCTCTCTACAACTACCTGAAAGGAGGTTGTAGTGAGATGGGGATTGGCCTATTCTCCCAGGTAACAAGCAGTATGAGAAGAGGAAATTACTTCCAGTTGTGCCAGAGGATGTCTAGATTGGATATTAGGGAAAATTTCTTTGCAAAAAGGGTGCTCAAGCATTCGAAGAGGCTGGCCAGGGAAATGGTTGAGTAACCATCCCTCGAGGACATGTGCCACTTGGAGACATGGTTTAGTGGTGGACTTGGCAGTGATGGGTTTAAGGTTGGACTCAATAAGCCTAAAGGTCTTTTACAACCTAAAAGGTTCTATGCTTCTATATTAATTTCTATGTTCATCAGGCATGGTTTAAAAAACCAAAATTCAGGAGCATGATATGAGATTGCAGTCATCCACACACAGGAAGCTGTAAGTCCAGCTAATTACAGAAACTGCAGTCATTTAGGGAAAAGGTAATGGTTTTTTATGTAGCAAATGTGAGTAATAACATTACTTCCTAAAACTTAGGAATCAGATATTTTCCTGGAAAAAATCTGTCATTTGAATTACTGTAAATATTATAAGAGATTAAAATTTTCTTCAGCATTTTTAACCTTTCCTTGAAACAGCTGGGGGACATACTCTAAACTTTTCTTAATAAAGCTCAGCACCAATACTTTTTGACTGATTCAGAAGAGAATTTTGGATTAGAATAGGCCTTGTTAAGTGCATGTATACTATGCGTCCTTATGATAGCTCTTTCCGTACTTCTCAACACATTTACATTTCTTTCTATCTGTTGGATAGATAGATAGATGTACAGATGGCATCCATAGACATTATCACGAAGAAGAAGATATTTTCATATTTCTGAACAGAGATGCAGTCAACATCCTCACTCCATGAGAAGGGAGATCTTAATGAAATGTCCATCCATTCATCTTTATAGGTGTCACACTAATTACACTCTTGTAAGTGAGGCAGAATCTATGACAAAGCAACTTCATGCAGAACATACCGCAATCAAGCTAAAAATCAATTATTTTATAACTACAGTTATGGACGGCTCTTCCGTTAAAAAACATTTGCCTATTCTATTTTCCTAATCATTCAGTAATACTTTATCTGACTTAGTCTCTCAGAGTTACATATAGCAAACCACAAAATTATCTCTGCTTCTTGAAAAACAGATCAGGAGAACATGCAAAGCCATTGGAAACATTTACTGAAAGGTTAAACAATCGTAACTAAAAGTGAAGTGTAAAGGATTATATTTTGTCAGAAATACCTCTGATCTATGAACCTTTCTAGGGGAAAGGCGCACAAGAGACTGAAGTATACTTTCAATTCAGTGACCTGAATGTCTTTATCTAATATGTGCTCATCAAAACCTAGCAAAAGCTTATAAAGCTTCATTTTGAGGCCAAGTGAAAAAATATTTTTCATTTTTAAGTGTAAAGCAAAAAAAAAGAAAGAAAATCATCCTGATCTCAGACTCCGAAGATTCCTCTTGACTGATTTTAACTGTGAGTCAAGCCACGAACTTGTCTATTTAGCAACAGCAGAAAAAAGCACTGCATTGTTATGTCACTTCAACCTGGCAGATGTATCTGTGCATGGACATTTAACATAGAATAACTGTCCCAAATATCAGGCCTGCTGACTCAGGCACACATCTTATTTTGAGGGCATAGCACAGTTTTCCTTCATTAAAGAGATTAATTTTGTATTGTTTGAGGCATAGGCATATTCTAATCCTGTTATTTCTGGATGTGACTGGAAAAATAAACATTACATTAATCCCCAGACCAGCATAAAGAGGGTTGAAGAAATAAATTAGATTCTTTAATTAAAGCTATGCCACCCAGCTGCTTGCACAGCACAGGTAGTTCTTTCTACATATCTGAAAGTCCAAAGGCAAACTGTTTATTTGGTTGCCTATGTGGACTTTAGTTTATCACCTTCAAGCTTGATTATTTCTAGTATCATATCTCCCGAAAAAGTTCTTTATTAGGTTGACAATATAGTGTCAGAAGAGGTTGCCTGTCAGACATTAAATTACTCTTATGCTTCGCTCAAGGAAGGTTCTCTTGCCAACTCATCAAAAAGTGAGTGGTAGTGCAAACCCAAGCCTCCTCCCTTTTATCTGTATTTATTAGAGGGTTGACATTACTAATTCTTTGCCAACCAGATCTTACCAACATCATTCACCATTTGCCTCTCTCACGTCTCTCCCTACTTTGTGCAGTCCCAGATGGAAAAGAACAAACACAAAACACCAGATCTAGACTGAGAAATACTCAGCATTGACTTGAAAGTATTCAACTCCCAATAGTCAGCAAAAGGGCCACTGAAAAATGGTCTTTTGTCTGCTACTAACATTTCCATGGACAAGACAGGTGCCGAAGACAGTGAATACTCACCTTCTTCTGTGCTAGAGATTTCTTCGTACAACACATGGTGTGGAGTGTGGAGTGTGGGAAGTAAATAAAAAGATTTCCAGTATGGAAATTACAGAGGAAAATACTGTTGCTACTCCCTGGATGGAATGTGGTCAACATACCCAACCTCCCCCACACAATACAATCTGAGGGAGACTAAACAGAAGGTTGAGTGGAGTGGAGACACTGCAGCCAGATTATATCAAAACCCTTGCACAAGAGGGAACTCAGTGGTACTTTCTACTTGATAAGCCACACAAGAGCTGAAAACCAAGAGAGATAAATGAAGAAGAACCTGCTGTTGTGTCAGCAGCTGTGGTAAAATCTCTTTCCTTGGACTGATGCATGTCCCAGTCCCAAGATTATCTCAGATACTATACCGAGGTACCCACCACCAAGGTACTACCACTCCTCACTGAGTAAGATGTATGACTAAACTCACTCAAGCTTCACCTGAGCATAAATAAATAGTACAAAAGTGAATTAAGAATCGGAAGAAGTCAGGGAAGACTCTGTCATAACTTCTGGGATCAGTCTGATCCCAGGTGGGCTGAACCTCTCTTCTCCCCCAGAGGGATGCTTATTGGGTAAGAGCTGTATTCAATGAGCACTGAATGATTATCTCTTTAGTATATCGCTTTGAATACATTTTTGCAGTTAGACACTGTCACTGGCAATCCTTGAACCTTAACCTGTCACAATTTTATTAACAGAGTATTATCCTGTGAACTATTAATGTGAGTTCTTAATGGGTGCTAGCTGTCACTGGCAGAGGTAACAATGCAGAGATCCAGGATAAGTCTCTCTGGTTGGTGTGTGACCCTGAACAAGTCAGTCAAAGCACCCTCTGATCTGGCAAAACGTTCAGCAAAGAGTCCCCATAATGGGACATTGACAGACTGATTGGGCACAAAGGTCTCAGTTTTCCTAAGGCACCGACAGACTAATCAAATATTAGGGGTTCAAGAAAATCTCCCTTTTTCACATGATAGTGGGCAAGAATGGGAAAGGAGATGCAGTTTCTTCTAAAGCTGATTCATAATAAAGGAAAGAGGAGATGAGTCTTCCACTTCAGCGTCACCATATTAATTACAATGGAGAGTCATTCTTAGACTGAATCAGTTTTTACTGTGAGGTGAAGGACAGGCAAGGGGACGGCAAGAAAAACTTATTTATAACTCTTTCTCTCTTTTCATTTCATCTAATTTCCAGCTCTCGAAACCTAACCATGTCCAGGAATGGCACAAGTGTTTGGTTTTGTTCTGGTATAAATAATGTTACCATTCTCAGCTGAAAAACTCTTTCAATAGGTAATATGGCACAGAAACACCATGGTGACTTTGCAGCCTCTGTACTTTTTTACAAAAGCAGAGGAGGTGTTTAGGAGCTCAGTTCTCACAGAAAATCAATGGGAGTTATGTGTCTGGCCTTCTGTGACGTGTTTGTATATCCACCAGGTTACATGGTACATCTTTAGGCATGCTTTGAAATCATGTTGTCAATCACTGATGATGATGGACATAGAATTCAAAGTCCACTGAGTGCTTTGAAGTTTCAGCGTAGGACATATTTGAACTGCCTTTTGTCTTCTTTCAGGAGCAGACTCCCTTAACAAAAAGTCATGTGGACACCATGAGAATTGCCTTTCTGCTGTTTGCATCTCTACTCTGCCAGATTTTTTTGCCTCCTTCCTCACCGTGAACTTGTTTTTATTCTTCTTTTTTTATCTGTTTGGGGGATACAATTTGATTTTTACTAAATAGCCATATCTGTCTTGAGGATTTCTGGAAATGTCAATTAGGAAAGCAGGCTTTTCTATTTTCCATGGAAGGCTAAATACTTAGAGGATGATGACCAGTCATGTGTTCACCTTAAAAAGGCTTATAAAAGTAATGCAGAAAGGAATTTGTGTTTCTGCAATGAACCTGCAAGGCCGTTGTCTCCAGCTGCATTTCTGCATTGACTCTTCACTACATTCTCTTTTAGCTTATCGTGTATATCTCTGAGGGTATACCACGCAATGCTCAAGGCTAGAACACACCATCAGGCTATCTAGTCTGAGATTGTGTTGTCAGACTCCTATATTTCAGCTGGGCACCTTTTCAGCTGATGTGTATTTTTCATTAAGTAAACAATCATCTTCTGCAGACACCAGGGAAAGCAATATCCACCCTGTGCTGTGGTAGTTTATCACTCTTAGTGTTAAGAACATGTACCTCATTTTCAGTCTGGATTCAGTCAGCTTCAGATCCCAGTCATTCATTCTTGTTTAACTGTCCCTACTATGTTAAAGGGAGCTCTTGTAGCAGGAATCTTTTTTTTTTCTGCAAAGGTACTTAGTATCCACAATAACAAAGTCACCTTTTACTGGAGAGATGAATAGAATACTTTATTCTTGTATGTGAAAAAAAAAATCCTTATTTTGTAAATAACTCAGGTGACTTTTTTCTGTTCTTTCTCCAATCTGGACCTGCAACTTCCAGTCTCTTCAGTGCCTTATAGACAGGTGATGTGTGGCCACGGTCAGGGTCCCCTGTTACAAGGTTTATAATTTCATGTCTGTGTGAAAAAGTATCAGCCTCAATTTTCCATTCACCTTGTCAGTTTTAAAGCTACCTTCTAAATGTAAATGTGAGTGCCAATATAACATAAGGCAGTAGGGAATTGGGCCCTGAGGTTAGAAAGACTGTATTTGGGTGTCACAAGAGAACATAACTCTGAGTAATGGGATAAAATTAAGCAAGGGAAAATTTAGGCAGACTGGAATGAATTGCTTCTTAACTGTGAGATCTATGAGGTTGTAGAATAACCTGTGGGAACTGATGGAGGCCTAGTTACTTCAGACATTTAGAACTAAACTGGTTAAAGCACTTGAAGATATTCTGTAAGGAATTATCCTGCATTGCCAGAAGGAAGGATTAGATGACCTAGTAGGTCATTTCCATCTCCACTTTCTGTGATTTTGTTGTACAAAGCCCCACAAACAGGAAATTGTTATCAAAGTCAAGAGATGCCCCTAAACCCTGTTTGTGTAAGAGAAAAAAGAGTAAATTACACCACTTGCTGGTAACTGTACAGCAATCCTAATCCAGCATTTCTGTGGGTTAGTAAATGCTACCAGTGCTGATGGCTGCATGTACAGTTTGTGAAAGCAGAAGCATCTACTAGTGAAGAAATGTCAAGAAACTGCAAGTGAATTATGAATAGGATCCAGGAGAAGAGCAGCAGGAAAGGAAAAATCAGAATGGGCCCAACATGCATAATAGGGTCATGAGCAAGTTATTAGTCAGGAATGGATTGGCCTGTAGTAAAGGAGATGAAACCTGAAGCTGCAGTCATCCATCTGGGAAAACTAGGTGGTTTTTATAGGCTTTGGTGTACGGGCATTGATTCATATAATGATATTACCAATTAGAATCATAATTAAGATTAAATCAGAGCCAGGGGCTTTGCTGACAGTTGTACAAACCCACAATAAGCCAAACCTCTGCAGAAATGTATAAGTGGATGAACTGTCTAGCAGAGAAAGCTGTCAAAAGAATACTGGTAAGAAACACCCTAGAGAAGGATCACACAGTTCTAATGTCCTTAAGTTCCTCCTTTGTTTTGTGTGTATGCTTTAACGTGGTTTGTTCCTAAAACTGCTCTCAACTCATAACAGACTGTGTTTCCTTAATTATTGCTCTTATACATTCGTCTACTTGAAGAATCACAAAGCAACTCATTGCTTATTGTTTCTGTTGCTTAATTTTTGCATTTGTCTCTTCTCGTAATCTTTCTAGATCTATCTTCAAATAAACACAAGCTATAGGTTCCTGTTTCGGGTTCAGCTGGGACGGAGAAGTTGATTTTCTTCATAGCAGCCTGTATGATGTTCTGGTTTGGATTTGTTACTCAGATATTGTTAACCAAACAGAGTTTTGGCTATTGCTGAACAGCGCTTGCACAGCTTTAGAGCTTTCTCTTTTTCCCACTCTGTCTGCCCCTACTTGGGGCTGGGAAAAGGTTGGGAGAGGACACAGCTGGGACAGTTGAACCAAATTAGCCAGATTTGCATTCCCTACTACATAATGCCATGCTCAGCAATAAAAATTGAGAGTAGAGGAAGACCAGGTGAAGGGTGGCTGGGCATTTATCTGCTTGGCAAGGTGGTGAGCGATTACATAATTTGTTTTTCTCCTCTTTATTTTATTTATTAAGCTGTCTTTGTCTCAACCTATGAGTTTTCTCACTTTTGCTCTTCCTGTTCTCCTCCCTGTAGCGTTGATAGGGGGGAATGAATGAGTGGCTGTGTGGGTGTTTAGCAGCTGGCCAAGGTCAATTCAATACAGTGTCTTTTCATCATTTAAAAAAAAAAAAAAAAGTAGAAAACCAGTCAGACGGGGTTCTACCACTCAAAACTCCTACCTTCTACTTATTGTAGCCGCCATTCTGAAAACAGGTCTGGTCAATCCAAAATGCATCATAACACTTATATGTGCATTCCACTTCCTAAGTGATTCAGTTTTTACCTTTTCCTCACACTTTGTCTAATAAGCCACAAGAAAATTTGTGAATAAACACGTTTCATTTTCTGTATGTGACCAACCATTTCCAAAATACCTTAGGCTCTCTTGTTCTGGTTTCACAAGTCCATTTTTTCCTTGTAAGCAACCTAAATTGTGACAGCCTCTACATCTCATTGGCTGTTGCAGATCTTACATTGTGGCCTCCTCCGAAAACACACAGCACACATCATCCTCCCATCTGCTGACATTTGTTGTGTGACATCTCTCACATAAGAGAACATGAGACACATCACAGTGTCCAAGCTGGCTGCTTAAAGCTGTCAGACGCTCAGCTGGAAATACACTCCTGGCAGTGGGCAGGGCAGAGTGAGGAGTTTCAAACCCTGCTCTTGAGAAGCAACAGAGATGTCTTCCTACGAACGCGTGCAAGTACAGCCCATTCGCTCATCAGAAAAAACCCAGGATCAACATTTGTATCCCCGATGAAACATTCAATCCATTGCAGTTAGATCAGCCCAAAGCTTTTCAGGCAGTGTGGTTTGCATCTACTTCTCTAGATCAGTGGGTTAGCCAAGCATGTTTTTTTCCCTGATTATAACTTATGTCATAAGGTATATTTTAATTAATTTTTACTTCTCTGTCAGTACTGAAACTATTTACATTCCAAAATTATTCTTCCGAGAATAGCATCACATTTAGATGACATTCTAACATATTTCTAGCCATGAAAGCAATAGGATAAGCAGCATGGGGAGGTAAGTAGTAGGTTCATCATTACTTCAGCAAACTCTTTAAATAGCCACATTTGAAAGCAAACAACAAAAAACCCCTCAGGTATATGGATTGAAAGAAAAAGGTAACTTGCCACCAGGTGTCAGTAGTGGTTCTTTTATTATGATAGAAGGCTTAATCTCAAGACTGAAAATGTAGAAACTGAGCCAAGGAAGTCACAAAATTCAATGCATTTTTTAATTCTTGTTCAGACCAGGAATTTAAAAATGATCGAAGGAATTTCTCTTCCTGCCTGTATAGAGGACAATAACAAAAAAGATACTATTGTTGTGTAAAATGGTCTTTTCCCTCCATTTCCTGCTAAATCATTGTGGGTTTGTTTTCAAATTACAAGGACTGTCCTTTAAAGAAAATGCATCTGTGGTCAACCCATGCAAAAAGTTGCTGGGACCTGGTCAGTGCTCGTCTGATCACCTCCACTCTGCTCTACCTACTACTAACATTCATCCTACAAGGTACGGTTAAAGACAGATTTTCTTGCTGTCTTGATCTCACCGGGTAACAGAGTAGCAAGAATAACCTGGTTATCCCACTTCTGTGGCAGTCATAAGGTTTTATATCCAAGATTAACTTTTAGTTTGCTTTTTTCATGACTGCAGAGTGACTTCACTTGGTTGTTACAGTGACATAATTAAAATGTACCTCAGTGTCTGTAACTTTAAGCCCCCAGAGACTTTTCCTATTCAGGAGGCAAAGATTTACTGTGGTGTCTAAAGAGAGACATCACTACTCCCCTGCTCTGCTAACACTGCGTGGTGTGAAACATATGACACGGTATCATGCGTCATAGATATATATTTACCATATTAATATCTTTATCAGCGATCTGGATGAAAAGATCAAGTAATCCTCAGTCAATTTGTGGACAATACCAAGTTGGGCAGGAGTGTTGATCTGCTGGAGGACAGGAAAGTTCTGCAGAGGGATTTGGGTGGGCTGGATTGATTGGCCAAGGCCAACTGTATGAGATTCAACAACACGGAGTGCCGGGTCCTGCACCTGGGCCACAACAACCCCATGCAGTGCTACAGGCTATTGGAAGAGTGGCTGGAAAACTGACTGGCAGCAAATTGTGTGGGGACGTTGGTTGACAGCCAGCTGAACATGAGGCAGCAGTGTGGCCAGATGGCCAAGAAGGCCAATGGCATCCTGGCCTGCATCAGCAATCGAGTGGCCAGCAGGACCAGGGCAGTAATTGTCCCTCTGTACTTGGCATTGCTGAGGCCATACTTTGAAATTTCTGTTCAGTTTTGGGCCACTCACTTCAAGACAGTCATTGAGGTACTGGAGTGTGTCCAGAGAAGAGAGACAGAGCTGGTGAAGGGTCTGGAGCACAAACCTTATGAGGAGTGGCTGAGGGAGCTGGGGTTGTTTAGCTTGGAGAAGAGAAGGCTCAGACCTTATTGCTCTCTACAAGTACCTGTAAGGAGACGGCAGCGAGGCAGGTGTTGGTCTCTTCTCCCAGATATCAAGCAATAGGACAGGAGGGAATGGACTCAAGCTGTGCCACGGGAGGTTTTGACTGGATATTGTGAAAAATTTCTTCACTGAAAGGATGGTCAAGCCCTGGAGCTGGCTGCCCAGGGAGATGGTTGAGTCACCAGCTCTGAAGGTATTTAAAAGATATTCAGATGTGTAGGGATATCATTTAGTGGGACTTGACAGTGTTTTATTAATAGTTGGACTCAATAATCTTAAAGGTCTATCCCAAACTAAAGGATTCTGTGATTCCATGGTAGATGGATCCAAAAAATGGATGTGCAACCACTGCAGGCTAGTTCCTTTACTTACGGAGCGGCCCCAATGCTCCTTTGTAGGGGCTTGTATGCTCTGTTGGGAGCATGCATATACCAACACGACAAAATGGAAGTCGGATCATGCTCCCTGATCTGGGACAAGTAGATCTGCACACCAGAACTGCTCAGGGAGGCACTTAAGTGTGGTGGCCTTAAAACATTTGTCACTGAGGTCAGTACTGAGGGATTCTTGAACACGGCTCCAGCTGATAAGGCTTTGTGATTTTAGCAAAACCATTTTCTTCCGAGACATCAGCTGCATTGTCTGATGTCTGGTTTATCACTAGAGAAATAGTGAAAGTGTACAAAAATTTGGGCTCTTTAATCCAGCTAGCATTGGTTTAGCTTTCAGAAGCTATGTATAAACAGAAGATAAATATGTGGACAACTGACCTGGATTACGTGTCTGTACCTGAATTTCCCCATATGGAAAGTGGAGAAAAAGACACTGACTATTTTTCTGAAGCAGTTATGAGATTTGTTATCACAAAAATCCAGGAATAACAGGAAGATCATTAATGACAGCTGAAACAGAATTTTAGGTAGGAAATGGTGTGATGATCCAGCTGACATTTTTATTGCTTTATAAACTCATTTTACCTATGTGATTTGTTTTGAGAACCAAAACAAAGTGAGAAAGGAGTTTACAGCAATCAAGGACAAAGGCTGATGTGAAAATCATTTCTAGGAAAGCTGATACAAGAAGGAGCAGAGAAGCTTCAGACTCTGGGAAAGGGACCATCAGGAAAAAAATCTGCAAGCAAATTATGAGTGCCTGAAAGCACCAGCCTCTGTATATTAATTTTCATGTAGGGTTGGACACCAAAGCTTTAACAGAGACGGTCCCTTTTCTCAGTCCAGTTGCAGACTGGAGCCCCCTGAGCTGATGTGTCCCAAGCACCAGGACAACCTTTGGGAGAGCCTGGCAAAGGCTGAAGTGTAGCAAGCCCCTTAATGGGGATTTGGAGATGCAGCTCCCTCTTTATCCAGAGTAGTACTGCCTACATTTTTTTAAAAGGTTTTGAAGTCTGGCTGTACCAGACCCTTGTGTCTGATGATTATGTTTGTTTAAGTTAAACCTCTGAATTTGTAACAACGGAATTATCTATTTTTCAGGACAATTAACACAGTGCTTTTTTATGAGCTGAAGGTCACAGCATTAATGTGGTTTTATCTACAATGCATTTCTAAAAGATAATTAAGAATCATTCAGTTTGCTCTGTACTAAAGACTGAGAACATTTCATGTTAGATGACTCTTGATCCTCTGCAGCAGCAGAAAGAAAGAGAGAGAGAGAGAGAGAGAGAGAGAAACGGAGGGAGAGAAGGATTGGAGAAAGAGTGAGCTGGCATGCAAATAAATATATCACAGGGATGCAGTTAATGAAGAGCGATAAAAAACCCTCCATTCTGGTAACAGTAGAGATAAAATTGTCTCTTGGACCAAAAGACCAATCTAAAATATTAATCTCCAAATACATTCAGTATTTGCAATTACAAGCATTCCTTGTTAGAGCAAGCGAGAGGGAGAGGAATATAGAGAAGTGCTTCTCTCAGAACATTATTTTAGAGATGTTTTTATTGCTTAGTGCTTACAGAGCATCTCATCCTCTCTCTTGAGCCTGACAGCCTGTACATGCCACCATTCCTCTATGTGGAATGCCTGGTTAATGGGCTTCCAGCCAGAGGTGAGTCTTCTGAGAGAAATTATTAAGGGTGTGGAGCAGAGGTGGGACTTGGGTGCCAGGAGGACCTTGGAGCAGAAGGAGCCGCTCACTGGTATGGGGATGGGTGTGGGTGGCAGTGAGAAGCCAGCTTGCCCTGAAAACACCCTGGCTTCATGGATTGCAAAGGTCAGGGGAAGCAAAATGAGACAAAATCACAGACATTCAGAGGTAATGCAAGAGTTTGAAAATCGAGTAAGGAGTTTATTTTTCAAAGCAGTAGCCTCTGCTTAGCCTTTTAAAGGGAAAAGGTAAGAAAACTGGAAGCTGTTCTTTGCTTTTGGATGCTTATCTATTCTGCTGATTCAAGTGCTCAGAGGTTGATTCTTTGTGTCTGTCCAAATTATGTAAACACTATCAGACATCAAGGTGCCTCATTTCAAAACTGGGCTATGCACTACTATTCAGTTGATCAAATATGGCAATTATTTCAGGGATAACAATAGGTGCTGCCAATCAAAGGTAGAAAGTGCACACACATTCAAAGAGCAAGATGAAAGAGGAATAACAGCAACATGTGTAGCTAGAATATATTATGGATTACCATCCTTTTACAAAAAGGCTAGTAAACTCCAAAAACGCAGCAACCTACAGAGCTAATAAAAGGGACAGAAATGTGCACATATGTCAGTTTGTTTAATTTGTGTCTTTCTAGCACTGGTAGGATGACTCACTGGATTTAGAAACTGCTTGTGAAGATGAACATATTAATAATTTTATGCTGCAGCTCTGCCATAAAATGTAATCTTTTACAATTCTGTATTCTCAAGTGAAATACAAGCTTAGAACCAGAAAAAAATTACAAAGGATATTTGAATTGTTAGCTTATGTTCTTTTTAAATCTGTGTTTATACATTAAAATGTGCAACTTAGCTAGGAAAAGAATATTTCCTTTCATCCCATCCCTTCCCCAGCGTGTACAACTCCCTACTATAAAAGACATGTTTAAATATGGGGCTACCAGGATAGTTGTCTGAGGTAATCTGTGTATTTGTATATTTTGCCAAACATAAATTACCATTCTTCTTCCCATCCATAAACGCTTGAATAGGAAAGCTTATGCAGACCACATATGATTCAGTGGCAAATAAACAAGTTGCTTATTGAAATTTGTAACCCACAATATTAGTAAACAATGGGATATATATCCTCTCAGCTTTTGATAACATTCAACAGATTTAAATAATTAGAAAACAGAGCACAAGGATTGCCTTGAGGACATAGTAAATATAGCCCTGAATATTTACATCCTGTTTTGAACCTTTCTCCATGGGTTTAGGCATTGTACTAATCTACAGAAAGGTTAATCTGGGTACTTGAGAGCTTGTAGAAGGTTATACAGAAAGCAACTGATAAAACATCAATTGGAATCAGTGTTTCTACGTATTCAGATGGTGACCAACCACTAGACTGAGCATTTTGTTTCTCCTTGATTTTAATGAAACAGTTTTGCAGGCTGTGTCACTTACTGGAGACACTTTTGCATTTCTGCATTAAACATACTTGAAAATTTACTGAAATAATGGGGAAGAAAAATTGCAACATTTTTAGTGTAGACAAGACCCAATTGTTAATTTCTAATCTTATTGAAATATTTATATTTTTATTTATATTTTTATGCATGAGACTATCAATTAGGTCTAGGATATTCCCTAAATCTAAATTTAAAAAACTTCTTTTCTGGGCATGAATAAAAATTCAGAAATATAGCAATCTATTTTCTCCCACATTTAATGGTTTGATAAGGTGATGTTTCTATTTATTACTTAAAATGATCTGTATTTGTAAAATAATTTGTGGAAAAATATATGCTCTCCATTCAGTCTTTGCCACATAGCCTTTGAAATTAGTTATTGTCTTCATAGATTTAGTGTATGAGTGAAAGCAGTGTTTCTAACGTGAAAGTCCGAAGTTCATAGAACAGAAAATTATGTGTATTATACACATAGATATGAATATAATATAATATAATATAATGTAATGTAATGTAATGTAATGTGATGTAATGTAATGTAATATAATATAATATAATAATAATACAAACACATTGCAGATATATATATATATCTAGATATAAATATACTGTGATACATCTGTATCTATCTATATCTCCACCTGGATTCCTAAATAATAATGAACTACATACACTCTCATCTCAAATGCTTAAAACTTGAAAGTGCTTACACTAAATAGTCAGATATCACTGCAGAGAAAGTCAGAGTTCAATTTCTTACCTGCTTTTTTAATTTCAGGGACAGCTGTCTTCTCATGAGCTTTCTCCTTTTTTCCTGTTTTTTCTAAGATTTAATTAAAGAGAGTAATTTGATATGCTAGAACTCTGAATCATACACCCAAATATGCAGTCAACCGAATCCTGGTGGGCATATACTGAAAAAAATGTGACTTATTTGGGAGTTCAGATCATTCCTTTATAGCACTTGCACCCAACTAGCCACAGAGCAATCAGCTGAAAATGAAAATTAATCAGTATGCATCAACTATGGATGATTTGGACCCTTAATAATTCATCAAAAGTTGGGCAAAAATCATCAGTGCATGAATGTGGCACCTTTTAGCTTAAGTTCCAGTGGCAATGAGATCATGAAAAAATAATGAATGACTTAAATATGTCGCATGAAGCAACACCTTAGTGGATTTTAGATGCTTTCTGGGAATGAATGATGAAAATATTATTTAGATGGATATCATGACTATTACAGTTTGGTCACTGTAAGTATCAATTGTGATTCTATAAAATAAATAGATCTACCTCACCTTCAGAAACTGATATACCATTAATTGAGCGGTATCTTCCATGGGTTTTGTGCATTGCAGCATAACTATGTCATGTTATATATGGACTCCAGTAAATTTTTTGAAAAGCCCATAGATGGCCACCAAACAGGACATTTAATTTGTCAGAAAATGAGTTTAGAAAATATTGGATACTGAATATGTTAAACATTAGATACTGAAGAAGTGGAAACACGCAAATAGTGACTAAGCAACTAAGAGTAGGACAATACAGCCGTAAGCACAGGATTAACCTAACAGAAAACAGTGAGAACTGAGCTAGAAGTGTAAGTACAAGCTGAATGAGGCCAGTAAGAAATGTTTCTGAACCATACCTTTCATCTTAGTTTCAGTCGTAGCCTTCTTTTCATCACTCTTTTTCTTCTCCTCTTTTCTCTCTAAAATAGAAATTGAAGTTCAGCTGGCTGCTTTTACATAGAAACACACAAACAAACATGTACATAAGTATGTATGTATGTCTACATTTGGGATGGGGAATCCACTAACTGCAATATGTTCAAGATTTGCTAGGATGGTCACTTATTACCAGCAGCTCAGAAATACAGCGTACTACTCAGAGCGAATGTGGTGCTAAGGACAAAACTGGAACAAGCACGCACACCAGATTATTACTTAAATACTAATTCAAGAAATTATGCCCATTAACCTGGTGTAACTAAGAGGCTATTGTGGTAACTCAATAGCCATGCACCTGTTCTGCTTCTTTTGTAAAACCTGATTGAATGACAGCAAAACTTGCACGTGGTACTTGGGAACAAGTGTACAATGCCGTGAAAAGCCTGCATATACAATACACCTTTATAACACTTTTTCTGAATTGAATCTTTGAAACTGTCATTATAGGACTTCTGTTATTCATGGGGAGTTGTTGTTAAAGCATCATCTACAAAACAACATGACATTATTTCAAAAGCATCTGACTCTATTTTGGCAGTTATTTGGGCAACAGTAGAAATAAGGAGAATATTTTTTCCTTTTTTAAAGCAGGTTACAACAATTTAATTACTTATTTAATGAATGTTTTGAATTAGAAAATTAAGAGTTCAGTAGAGGATATGAGAAAGTTATAATTTTTTTTTCCTTTGGGAAACGAATCTCCTTTTTGATGGGGAAGAATACAAGAGCACAAGAATAGCTAATCTAAGTGCTTTTTAATTGCTCATCCATGAAAAGCCAAATTTGTTACCTTCAGTTTGTGCTGCATGGTTTTGGGTATTGATATAGTTAGTGGAACTATAGTTTTCTTTTTGTGATCTTTTACTGTTACAAATGTGGATAAGAAACCAAGTTTTATTATCTTACAAAAGATAGAATCATAAGCCTTTAAGCAAGAGTCTTTCCTTTAATTAAAAATATTTAAGGTATAGGAATATTTTCAAATCCAAGAAGCAAATATACTCCTGCCCCTTGCATAAAACTAACATGAATCTAAAGGAAAAATAAAAAAAATCCAAACTTACTTTTCACTTCTCTAGGTACCACAACAGACTTTTCTTCTGCATGGAAAAATATATACAAACAGGGAAAAAAATTAAAATTTGTACAGCATTTTACCTAAACCAAAGGAAATATGCGTGTTTGATTCTTGAAAAATTGAAAAATTGCTGGGTTTATAGAGTACCTGAATTCCACAGTCTGTCCATGCTGATTTCACAAATAAAGTTATTTTGCCTATCATGGAGGCAATGTATTTATGAATATTCAGGATCTCCTCAAATGATACTTCTGCTGGTTTTCTGACAATTGGTTTTAACATTAAGCATAATATAGATGTGTTCCAATACTTTCTTGTTTTAAACAGATTTGTTCAATGTGTTTCCCTTGTTACTGCCTCCAGAAGATCCTCACATGCATTCTACAGAATGTTTCTCTCAGAGTTTTGTGTGCTTAATTCTTCCTGCTGAAACCCCGCGCACATTACACTTCAAGCTACAAATTTCTTTGTGTTGTGAGTGCGCTTTGTGATACTCAGGTTTCTTAGGTATGTGTAGAGTGTTAGAGTAGTGCTCATCCTCCACTAACTTGTTTGGAGCTTCATATTCTTGTATCCTTTAATATTCTTGTTAACCTCTCTCTGTCTCTCTAACACACTGCTCCAGACACTTTGCTAGGGACTCTGGATGTCTCCTCAAAATGGAAGTCTCTTCAGCTTCAGATTTCACACAAGCTGTTCCACAGTTCTACTTTCCAGTGCCACTTGAGACTTTTCAGTGGATTATTTCCACATGTAATGTAGATCTCCTCTAATTTCTAAAATGTGGTTTAATTATTTGCTTACTCTGTCTGAATTAACCAAGACTGTTAAACATACCAAGTGGTCAGTTACTGACAGAAAAGAGCTTCCTTCTGTCTTCCTACCATGAGCCTCTACTTGTAGTAACTAGAGGCTGAAGTGCTGCTGGTACTTCTGTAATGTCCATTTTTTTCTGAGTGCCTCAGTTCTGGTCAGTTAAATTGATTTTTTTGCTTTCTTACATTTCTGGTGCTAGGTGATGCACAAGAATAAATTCGTAAACCCAAGGTCCTTATAACAAGATTCTCTTTAATCTGAGACCACTTCTGCCTTTGAACTTGTAGCAATTTGCATGCCTCTGGGGCTCAGAAAAAACACATGAAATCTGCCTGAAGTTGTATAGCAAGGTCCAGAGCCATACATGTCTTGAAAGCCACAAGCTGAGGCATGGAGCTTCGAGAAGTGAAGCTTTGTATGGAAGATGGACAGGAACTGGCAGGAACCTTTACTGCCAATAACCCAAGCAAAGATGACGACATTCCTGGCTGCAGAATATTCATTGCCAAGTCATTCCACCAATTAATCCCACTGACATAATTTTCTTCCATCAAGCTCTCAAGTTGCATTATTCAGAGTGTCCAGGCAGCTTTGAGATGTCTATATTTGTTACAAAATTTCTGGGGGATGATTACATAGAAGTATTAAAGGGCTGTGGCCCCTGTTTCTCAGTTATGCTGCCTAATGCAAGACCTCTTGGTCAAGTCTGAGAAGAACAGTCACTGAGCTGCTATTCACCTCCCAGCTGCATCTGGCCCCACTGATGTCCCTCAGAGCTACTACGGAGAGAAATTTGCGTAAATGAGAACAACGGGCTTGGTAAAGGGGTATTACGGAAAGAGCTATTTCTGACTTGAGGAAGTAATCCCATTTCTTGAATAAATTTATTTCCTCTCAATTTGAGCAGCTCAGATTTAGAATGTTACATATTAAGTGTATATTTAACACTAGCAAAACTTGTAATTTCTGAAGCAGTAAATATAGTGAGCTTTCTGCAGATATATACACAGCTAAATTAAGAGGCAGAGCAAATAATTAAATAGGAACTTAGGCAAGTCTTTTCCACTGTAAAATATGAACTTCATCTATTAACTGAAAGCACTTATTTTTTTAGCTAGGAATAGTTACAGAACTACAAAGGGCCATGGATCAGCTGCATAAAGAGGGATCCTAATATGCACAAATTGTGGGTTACACAAGGAAACACAAGAGGGTTTTGATCATTAAACATTGACTACAATATGAGAATCAAGGGCAATTAACTATTGAAAAATCTATTGTTATTGTTACTGTTTCTTGATAATGTAATTAACAGTATTTTTTCCCCAGTAACACTAGTCCTGAGCCACATTTCATGGACAGTGTAAGACATACGAGTACAAAAAGACCTCACCTTTAAAAGCCTGAAATACATTTACAAGAATGAAATAGGGATATATGCAGATGGAAGAGTACATGACAGAATCAGTCATCAAAGCAAACAACGGACTTTTCATTTAGTCAAGTTTTTTTTTTCTGTAGACTCTATGCAGAAGTTGAGCTTTATGTAGGATAAGAAGGAGTCCAGTGAGCATGAGAATTGTGAATTAAAGCAGCAATGTACTGCTGAATGGGACATTCAGGTAAAAAATTATTCCTGGGTGAAAAATAAAAAGAAGCAGCATAGAATAATTTTCTTGGGAGGTGGCTGGATTGAAGAGAATAACCCTTGAAGCAAAGAAACCTCTGAGATGGAATTATTTCTTTTTTAATAAGAGGTGAAGGACTGAGAATGGTGGAAATCCAAGTAAGATTCAACAAAGACCAAGAAGGGGGTGTTTCAGTCTGAATTTCCTTTACCCATCTTGACAATGTCTTCGTGTTATTCTCATTGGAGAGCAGCTAACTCTTGGACAATGGTGGGAGGGGAGATAACAGAAGCATGCTAACAACGCAGCACTTGAAATCAGGCCTGGTAAGGTCAATGTGCTATTCTGCCAGTGCTGAGTGGAATCTAAATTTAGGGATGCACATGAGTTACAGGGCATAGTGTCACAGGAATGCTGAAAAGCAACTGGAAGAAGAAGGTGCTCTAAGAGCTTCTTTACCATATTGCTCCAGATGGTTCATGTGCTTATGGAAAGCCTGATTCTGGAAGGAATTGTCACCTCAACCCATCCCCTCTGAGAAACTGAGGTAAGCAGGGAAGCAAAATAGAGCCACAGATTCCTTCTGGTGGAGAGGCATGCATGTACCGAACACTAACTAGTGGGACTGAATGCCAGAAGTTTGGAGATGTTTTAGTTCACATAAACTTTCTAAAGTTCAGATACTGATACAAGGCTTATCTGCATCTATCTAAAACCCTTTTGTCAGGAAATCTCAGGAGGAAAGCTTCTGTGAGAGACTTCGGATGTTGCCTGACTTAGTGAAATACTACAATAGCTTTTCTTGCCTACAGATTCTTGTCCTGGCAGAACTAAGGAGCAGCAGAAATACATGTATACTCACTGACATACAAAACAGAACAAAACAAACATTAATCTTGCTTTTCCTGAGAAACCATAATTCAGACTGAACACAGTGACTTCATTCCAGATAGAACTTCATTTTTCTCCGAGCACCTCTGTACACCTTATGCTATCACTGGCATAATTTTAAAAGGCCATTGAAAAAAAACCAACAAACTGTATTTTTAAAGTTTTATTTCCTTATTAATTTGGAAGGGATTATAGTTCCTCTTTGTTTTACTTGGTGACTTGAAAGCCTTTTCCTACTGAACTCAATAAACATTTTGCTGTTGATTTCAGTGAGAGTTGGATATTCTTTTAAATATTAACATAACACATTGCATTTCAGTTTTTGATGATATTTTTTTTCTTTGCCTGTTGCTTAGAGTGGAGACTGACAATGACTGGTCAGTTGCACTTTTGATTCTAAACAATTTAACACCCATTCACAAAATAGGGTCCCCTTAGGGTTACAAAGCATTTGAAGAAATGAAAAAACAGTGCAAGGAGATATTTCTGCTTAGTTTAGGATGTCATGGAAACTCACACTTTTAAGATTAAATCTAAATTGCAAGTGAAGATTGACCATAGCTGTCTCTTTGAAAAAAATCTGTTTCTGGGGTAAAAGAGTCCTTGTTGGTCCGGTTATTTTCTCTATGAGAAATAATTCTGTCTTGATTCAGCCAAAATACTGAAAGGTCAAGAAAGATCAAAGAAACCTAAATAGTATTAATCTAAAGTTCCTAAAGTTCTTAGAATTGCTTCTTTTCACACACAAACACATATACGTGCACGCACACATGCACACAAGCACACACATGCTCTCTCTAACTTACAGGTGAGTGCTTAGGCCAAAATGACGTGCATATTTTTGCAAAGCTCTGTTTAAACGACATCACTTTTTTTTTCCTGCAGAATAATGAAATAAAATTTGTTTTCATATCGGGCAAGTGAAAGATTATTGGGGCACATAGATCGTTGGAGATATAGCATACCATGAAGTCCTAGGCAATCTCTCCAACTTGACTTTGCTTTTTGAAACTGGTTCAGTGTTTTCAAATCCCAATCTGAAACACTATTTGGCAGCTGTGAAGATAGTTTGTGGAGATATTTTTGAGGTCTGCAGAATCTATGCAATAGAAATATCATGCTTGAAATTCCTAATGCTTTCATGTGACCTACATAAATGTTTCTTATTTCTTCCTGTAGTGATTATAACCTTCTTTTTCATGGCTCTGCTGCATCAAGCACCAGAAATCTTTGTTAATAGCATGGGCCATATGTTGCCCTCACTAAACAACACAGCGTGGAGCAAAGGAATAAAAATATGAGTGTGATGAAGCCAGAGTACACACACCAAGGAAAAAAAGAGGACAGACCAACTTCCATAACAAGACCAGCAACACAAACTCCACTGGACAATGGTCAATGGCAAATATGATGCAAATATGATTATGATGAATACTTAAATTCCCAGAAGAGCATTGATATTTTGTGGTACAACCTTTACTAGTGAGGGTCAAACCAACACAGGCAGGGCTAGCCTTCTCCCTCCTTGTGACTAACATTCCTACTGGACAACACGAATCAATGTCGGCACCAATTGTGTTACCAGTTCTGGGAAGGGTTTTGCTGATGCTTTTTATGGGCCATGCTTTTGAGCAAGAATGTCTGAGCTTTAATAATGGGATGATGAGTTTATGCAGGACCTCTTTTGTAAGAGTTTCCTTTTTCTTTCCAAAGAAACATGGAAGTTCTGCCTTTGAAAGCCCAGAGAATCTTAATCCCAGTAAGTATTTTCCATCTGCAGGTACAACATATGCAAAGACTATTGCTTTTCTATAACATTTAAAAACACTATGAAAAGTTAAAATAATCTTCAGAGTTATTTTTTTGTGTTTTATTGGGTGGACTTTGGTGAATATTTATTTTCAAATGCATACTCTAATATTTTAAATGGTATTATTATTATAATGAATGATGAGAAAATATAATAAATGCCTAATCAAAAAATATATATCTTTATACATATTTTTCCTTACACTTTAGTAAGCTTTTCTCTAGTGTCTGTTTAGCTTTTTGTGTTTTATGATAGAATAAAAGTAGTACAGAAGAGCCTCATGTCATTAAGGAAAATGTCAAGGGCTTTCTGAAACAGTGAAGATTTAGGGTTTTTTTCATCACTGCTAAATCATTAGAATTTACTACTTAAATGTCTAATTTAAATCATTAAATAGCTCACTCTGAAATCTTTTTCATATTATTTCAAAGGTTTTACTGTCTTCAGTACAGACCCATGGAGATATAAGGCCATATTTCTCAAAAAAACTTGTTATGCTGTATATACAGCAATGCATTAAAACTAGCTAAACTGTTCATCTATTAACCTAGATTAAACCCAACCCATTTTATTATGGTATTTCTAATAAGAATATTTTTTTTTCTGTTTTTATTCTCCCTTGGATTAACATTTATCAGAAAAACGGATTTTCATACACGACTCGTGTCAGTATTATCAAGAATATTTTTTTAAAACTGTGCCTTTTTTTAAAGGTTTCTGCTGTATCTTGAATCACTGTCTCTCACTGGAAGGATTTCTTTAAGGGTAATTGATTCTATAGTATGGAAAAAAAACTGAGGTTTTTTATAGAACAATCTGTGTACAGAAGAGAAGGCAGACATTGACAGACTGTACAGAAGCAGATTGATTTGTACAAGATTTATACACTCCTGTACATCAAGGGAGCTTTGTCAAAATTTGTATTGACTTTAGTAATTTAGATATTCTTGGTTATATCCCCTAATGTTATATTCATGAAGAGAGGTATAGACTAGAAATTCTTCTTAAGACAATCAGATAGTGTACATTCCATGTAGCAACATAGAAGCAGTTGCCAATTTAGCCTCTGCAGGAGTTTTGAGGGAAGTTAAACACATTTCACAGCAACTCACTTTATTGCATTCTGCAAAATTTGTAATTAGAGGATTCAATGACCTAGAGAAAATACTTTTTTTTCCTCATAGATCCTCTGAAGATGTTACAGAGATTTTTTTTTCTTTTTTTTTTGCCTCACTTAATATCAAAGATATCAAGATGGCAAGACACTATACTTCAGTCAAGGAAGGGGGATATTTCAGAGCTTGTCACGATTCATTAACAGATCAGAATGGTTAAGGTGATGACTCTTTCATGATAAATGCTCTCCCACTCAAAGATCCAGGAACAGATTTCTAGGACAATATAACTTGGAAAATCATATTCAGATACAAAGCTGTTCAAATGTTTTTGTCATAGAGTACTCTTCGAAGTGGTAATAATCGTATGTCTGTTTGAGATCATATATGACACGCATTAAGATTTTTTCCACCTGGAGAAGGATTTTGATACAGGCTTCTCACAAAGGTGCTGTGTTCTTGTGAGAAGGCAAAGACATGCTATTCTGGAAGAATTAACATGAAGATTCACTGATAACTAGCTAACCCTCTGATCTTAGTTACGTCACTTGTCTAACTGCAGCATCTTCCTGAGAGTTACCCTGCCATGTCAGAGAGGGTAACATGGGAGGACTATCAGAAAAGAAAGTCCTTTTCCCGTGAATGTGGAAATGGAGGAAGGTAAAAGCTGTGTGAGCTGAGCAAAAAAGTCAAGACCTAAGAGAGAGAATCACAGAGAATCAGTGTACACCGCAGAGAAGTTTTAGGATGTCAGTGAATAACAAAATACAAGAAATTTAGAGTTAAAAGAGGTGTGGAAGACTACAGCCAAGAAACAGGAAGGATATTAAAGTCAAAGTTCAGATAGCCATGGAGAACTGATCAGTTCAAATTACTGGCAACACCAGTGTCCTGACATGGCAGCATCAGTGTCAGCCAAGCTGAGAGCACTGCTTCCAAGTACTTGTGAAAGCTCCAGAAAAAGATAAGATAAAGAATTTAAAATTAGTTCTTTTACTTCCTAGTTTACCAAACAAGGTCTCCAAGCTTGAAATACAAGTAGGTGTTGTATATCAATGTCTTTATCTTCAAAAATTCCTTTACCCTTGTTCACTGTCCTTTTCTTTTGTTCACTGTTACAGGATCTTATATTTTGTTTTATTATTCTCTTCTGTTGGTGATCTGAAAATTCACTCTTCACTGGAGTTTGAAGGTAAGATCTTTGAAAAGAGCCAACCAACCATGAAATATGAGAGGAATGATCTGTTGTTTTTCTTTCTGACCAGATGGGTACAAAGCATTTTGCTTTTTGACCAGGAGATACCTGAAAATTTCAACTCATACACACACTTCGATGCAATTCATAATTTATTGCGTACTACTAGAATATAGTGTACAAATTGGGATTTTTTTAAATAATCACCCCTTTTCCAAAAGATTTACACTGGAGCTGAAGGAAGAGAAAATGGCAATGACAAAGGGAGGAAGTTTGAGATTTAATACATAATAACAATATGCTCCTTTTCTAAGGCCTCAAGAATTCAGCAGAGCATAATTTCTACAGGGCATTGGATACCATCCAGGAAAAGCATTCTATTTGAAAGTATCAAACAATCTAAAAATTTTAGAGATATCTGGCACATACACACCACTCTTTTCACCTTATCAGAAAACAAGAATGGTCCAAGATTACCTAAGGCAGCAATGGCAAAATAGAGCGATACTGAAAACATGTCAATCTAGAAAAAGAGTAAGGTTCTTTCAGCCTTCACCAGCTGCATGATTACGTATATAATGTCTGAATATTACTGACTTGGAAAGCCTAGGGTGTAAGTAGATTGATTTCATAAATTTTCTGTGTGATAAACATCCTGTTACTTCCTACAGTTTTACCTTTTTTTCAGAACTGGTTTCTTCTGTCAAAGGCTGAGCCAGCCTTTGATGTTATATAAAGCATATTTTTCAATTTAAAAATGCTTATATTTGTTCTCTATTCTGACAACTTATGATAGTATCTTCAACTATGTTTATAAGAGGAATCTTTTATTTCAATCTGTCCGTTCTCCTGACCAGTGATATTTAGTGATGTACCAGTTATAAAGGTACCTAAGCACTAAGAAGTCACATGCAGATGTCTCTTCAGCTATTTCAAAGATTTAAATTTGTTTGCCTACTCCTCTTTTTCTCTTCTGACACTGTGCCAAACATTCTCATAAATTACTTTTTTTTCTTTCCCCTATGACTGAAATAAAGCTTCAGGGTTTAGGGTTCCTCAAGGCACTGTGGCATATTTTCTCATATATGGAAAACACAGAATAGCACAACAAAACAGCTTTTCACAGCAACGTTTCACAAGTAATTCTGCCTTCATTTCCTCCAAACCTCTTGCATGAAAAGTATTGTATCCTAGTGATTGGCCTTGAGCCTTAAAGGGAATTTAGTTATATGGTTCTGAGCAGATAATTTCCCCCCAATCTGTTTGCCAAATGGATGTCTAATTTACATTCCCAATTACCTGAATTGCATGCATAAATGAGCTAATGAAACACACAAATGTGTAGCTGGTCATAAATAGTCATTTCTATGTGCAATTGCAGTAATTGCATGCTCCTCATGATTTTGAAAATCAAGAATCTAATGTTAATTTGATACTAGTTCATCTTGTATAACAGTTATATTTAAAGATTAAGTTTATCACTCAGCAAATGTGGCAGCATTGGTCTATTATGTCTTTTTTCCATTATGGTTAATTGACGGATAACAGAGTTTAACATTGCAGGGCCTTCTTTCTGCTGATAAGCAGGGTTCAAACATTTTCCTAGAATAAGCAGGACCACAAATCTATTTATACACTATACTGTGTCACAATAACCACAATTTTATACTCCTTTAAACAACATGTTTAAAAAGAAAAATTCATTTGAGGTAACGAGATTTTGGGGAAAGAGCTAATAAGTCACATAACTATTTTTATCCAAATGTTCTGATCCACAATAATCACATTACAGAAATATCTAATTAACGTAACACTTTGTTTCAGTCATGGGTCCGGCCAAAACCTAAGTCTCATTTTCTGTTTTCAAATGCAGGAAACCTTGAAGCTCTTGTTACTTATTCTGCTGCCATCCCATCTGTTTTTCTTTTAGACTGCAATTGCTTTCTGGATAACATAAAACTAAGACCTCTATGAGAGAGATTAGCAAGTGCCATGGTGTGACTGAAGGACTCAAGTATCATATGAACACTACTACATAATTTTACAAAAAGACTCAGGTGTTTTGTCCTATTAAATTGTATGATGCAAAGACCAAGAACATATATTGCAGTAGTAGTTCTAAGTCATTGGACACAGTTCATTTTAAAATTGAAATGCTTATTTCAACCACTTCACTGTAATGATTAGAATATAAACAATATAATTCAATTGCAGGGATTATGCTTTAATCTTCTGAAGGTAAGATCTGACTTAGTATTTCTCTTTCAGCGGTTTTAACAATAGCAATAGGGTTGATAAATGCAGAGCCAGAAATATTATGTTCATTATTGCAAATAATGCACAAAAACATTACTGAATAACAATGGCTGTAAGAATAATCCAAAGTATATTAAGAGGATAATGTTGATTATGTTTATAGTTAGATAGCAAGTTATGGCTGAATGCCATTCAAAGCATTTTACAGATTAGGCCTCGATCCTGTAATCTGTTTCACTCAGGAAATCCCCCAAGCCATCTGTGAAACTACTATAAGGAACATTTAGGTCTTGTCATGCACATGTCAGTGTGTCATTCCTGTCCCAGGCCTAGTAACATGATGGCTTCTATAATGTATGTTATATTTACAAAAAAACCCAAAAATAATCCATTAGAACAGACAGTCAAGTTAATGAGTAGAAGCCAATAAAGGTGGAAAAACTCAAACTTGCCTTCAATAGCTGCTGGTTTCTTTCTTGGACTGTGTTCTAGAAGAAGATGAGGTGGTATGAATTCCTTATGTCCTGCACCTAAGTATACAGGTTAAGAAGCACAGAAAATGTATTCATCAACAGGCTGAGCAGTTTCACTGGGAGGCTGAGCTCCCTTCAAAATTTTTCATGTTAAAAATATTACACTGTGCATAAAAGCTAATATCTTTCAGACACCATAAGAAGGAAATATATTTCTCAACAACTAGCATAATTTATTTTCAAGAGTCACATTTGAAATCAATGAAGTCCAAGTGACTCAAACATACACTGAAATGCTACTGTTCTGTTTTTCTTCCTTAGACTTAAAAGAGAAGAATAATACTATGATAATAAGGTTACATATTCATGATGCCTCTTCTACAGTAAAGTCTTATTTTCTTCTGTCAAACAAATGATCTTCAGTTGCTCCCTCAAGTTCACTTATTACGAACTCCTGGAAACATCAGTGAAAGTTATGTTGTTTTTCATCCTTAATAAGCCAATACCAACCAGGTTAGGCATTGTAAACACTGGCGAGGTTCTGATTCCAGCTGCTGACTGAAACACCTCTACTCTCTCAGAGTGTTCAGCTGAGACTTTCTGTACTGTCTTAGCCTATGTGCAGACACCATGCTTTGTACAAAACATTTTCACTACATTTCTCCAAAGATTCACAAAAATATTTAACATACTCTTAAATTACTTATGCTTATTTTCTAGTTTATGACATATTTGCAGTCTCCTTATTTCCTTTTAAGTTATTTCACTAGTCTCAGTAGCTATCCTGTCACTGTCATTTGGAAAGTGCAATTTTTTGTGACCTGAGAAATAAAATTAAGTAGTTAGATATAAAATTGATTCAGTCATATACACCAGCATACATTCACTGCACCAGAGTCCACATGCAAACAGACTGTTAAATCTCAGCTCCAGCTTCACATCAGAAACCTAAAGCCATGCCTCGTGCTTGATGATAGACTCAGAAGAGAAATTAAGATTTTAATGTGCCTTGGAAACTGCAGTATCTTACTTACCCCTCTCATTTTGCAAAGGTATGTATACTCATGGGGAATGCATGAGAAAAACATCATCTTGAAGACAGCAGTGGGATTTGAGCATCGTGGTCTTAATGTTATTGCATCTCATCAGCGTATGTACAATTGCAGGCACATAATTTGCAACCATGTGGTTCAGTTCATCCAGTAATTTGTATGAAATATCACACACACAGCTGCTCAAATTCGACGTGTGCCTGAGCTGCTGACAAAATGTTAACACGCTGATAAAACC
Organism: Rhagologus leucostigma; assembly: GCA_013397725.1. NCBI lineage: Eukaryota > Metazoa > Chordata > Aves > Passeriformes > Rhagologus > Rhagologus leucostigma. Next base: position 2,313,846 of record VZTD01004681.1, on the reverse strand, counting down.
AATGTACTGAAGGTGCTTTGCAACAAACGATAATAATCTTACATATTCCACATATTTACTGTCTTGGCAATAAATCCAAGTGGATATTTACCGATCTCATCATAGAATAACTATAGCCTTAAAAGTAATGTTAGGCAAACTTCAGGAATCCAGATGTTTAGCAATGATTTTCCAAACACTTTATGTCTAAAAAGAAAATAATCTTGAAGTTGCAAACTGAACTAATGAGCTGCTGATTACCTTTGTTGCCAACCAGGATAGAAAAGTTATACTCATAACCTCTGTCAACATACAGAAACTTCAACGATTGAATTTCTAGTTCAGAATGAAAACAAAAACCAATATAACAATTGATGAAGAATGGGTAATCGTATTCTTTCTTCTACATTTGATCAAAGTCCTAGACTAAAAATTAATTCTTTATATTTCCATTTCTTTCTTTCTTCTTTTTTTTCTTTCCAAAAGGAAAAAAAAAAGGCATAGTTTTTATAACTTGGATGAATTGTTTAGTGTGAAAGAGGATAAAGGGCAGTGGCTCAGAATGTTGAGTAGATGAGTAATGAAGAAGGATAGTCAATAATTCGGACTGCAGTGTGGCTTCTACAGCATGGGGCAATGATCTAACTCCTCTAGGTCAAATTGTAGGCTGCCCCCATTATCCTCCTGTTCTTTGCTGTGGCAGCAGTTTTCTAATGATTGCACCAGTGTGCGCATAATGCCAGTATGATACCACTTATTGCTAATGACTTGTCAAGTTCTATTTTATAGCTTTACTAGTTTTAAGCAAATCATTTATTTCATGCAAATTGACCACATGATCCAGTATGAGAGTGTTTTAAGCACGAAAAGCTTAATCTTCACAGATCAAAAACTTTCCCTTAGGCCAAAATGTTTGTTCTGAGCAGGTTCCCATGCACTCTGATAAAAGGCTTCTTTAATGTTTCCATGTCTTATTAAATGTCTCTCTATTCACTTTGATGGGAATGAAAAGGACAGTAGATGAATAAATATTTTATCCATTCTTTTGATGAAATATGTTAAAGGGGATAACCTAAGTCAAATTTCTTTTCCTTTTTCTCTCCTCTTTAAGTTATAAAGCACAAGTGGTTTTCTGTAGTACAGAGAACTGATAAATAGAAATGAGGAATTGGCTTCAACAGATCAGACCATTAGGATTAATGATGTCTACTATCTTGACTCTAACAGTGGCCAGTTGGACACATATCCATGATGTAAATGAGAGGAAGGCAGGATGTTTTTAATGCTCCCAGTGGACAATCAGATTAGTCCATGAATCACAAGAAGTTATTATCCAGATTACCACTATTATTATTGGACATACACTTATCTCACGGCTTTAAAAATGCAGCCACAAAGAGCACTGCATAGTTATTTGCTTCTCATTTCAGATGTAGCCTTCATTTTTCTACAAGATAAGTCACTAAGGTTCATATAAGCTGCTTTTTAAAAAAAAATTATTCGGTTTTGATTTCTCCAAAAGATGTAATTGCAAGCACAAGGATGCACATGCATTTCTATGCTAATCTGTCCCTAGAGTTGATTCACATTTCCATTTGTAATCTGTCTGTTCAGTTGTGCTGTACATATCTCCTTCATATATGATATTGTAAACAGCTGACAACAAATTACATCTGATGAAAACTGAATATTTTGGATTTAAGCTCATGGGAATGGTCTCACCAGGAGAAAAAGTGTCACATTAAGACATGAGTACCTTCTTCCACTGCCTGAAAGGAAAGAAATAGGCTGCAAGGATAAGTAGAAGGTTTTGGACACTAACTCGGTAACATGGATACTTCAGTGAAAATCAGCTACGGTCCTCAAGCTCTGAGAAACTTCTGTCATCAGTGTTTATTAAACTGCTTGAGATGTCTTGAAGAAATTAATCCTGATTTGGTTTATTAATATTTTAGATTTTTTTATTGCATGATAATGAATACAAGACAAACTTTAATTACCTTACTTTTTTCAATCTAGGAAATGTCTTTCCACATGCATCAAAAATGTCATGTTTGAATATTGTGTATAAATTGATTTCTTATGATAATATCAAATTACGCAAATTTTCTTTCTTCCCTGATCTTCTGAGTTCAATTTGTCTGCAGCGACCTTAATAAAGTGTCTAAATATATCTTTCTACATCAAAAGACAAAATACTTGTAAAATTTATTATTACTATTATTATTATTATTATTATTATTATTATTATTCTTCAAGCATTTCAGACTGGCGAATATTCCAATTAGATATGGAGAGAAATAATGCCATCACAGAGTGCACTATGTGAAAATACCATTCTTATGACTGTTCATTTCCTCATATCCGTATACCAGTTACTTGAACAGCAGGATTCCTACAGTCCAACAGCACCAACACTTTGTTACAGTGTCTCTCAGTGCAGCAAAATGTCTTCAGATAAATCTCATTCTGCTCAGATGTGACATCATTCTCTAGTGATAGTAAAAATAACTCAAATAAAATAAGTGTCTTTGCAGAGTCATTTGTTATGAAAAGTAAATTCCAATCAAATGTTTAATGAATGCTGGAACAAGACCTGGATCATCAGAATGTGGCAGGACTGCCAAATATGCTTTTAGAGGACTGAAAACGTAATGGAGTCCAACCATTTTGCCCAGGCTTCCGGTTTTGACATGTAAGTTGCTACAAGTTAAAGGTGAGTCTCTTCCCAGCTTTCAGTCATTACTCTCCAGACATTAGGCTGTGACTGTTCTGGGGAAGGGTTTCCCTGCTTAGAACGTGTGCATGAAAAACCATGAGCAAACAATTTTTCATTAAGAAAGAACAGCCGAGGATCAAGAGGTGAGATTGTGTTACTGTACTGAACAATGCAAATACTCATTTTCTGGGATGCATGACTTGAAATAAAATACTGATGCCTCATAAAGGCATCCTTTTCTAAGGAACACACTATGACACAAGGATTTAATGCACCCTGGCAATTAAATGATGCCTGGGAACATTACTGGGCTCTGGAATTCAGACATACATATCCTGCAATATGTTTTTGGATAGCCTCTGACAACTCTGACTTGTGCCAAGCAGCAGTGTCTCAAGAAATTGGCTCAGTTCAGGTATTGGCAGGGGCCAGGGACCACTCCCAATAGATGGCTGAGATACAGCCAGCCCATTTTGACGTTGAGGAAATGCACTGGATGTGGATCTCTCTGTGAAAGAAAAAATCACCTTCAGAGAGAGAACAGTTGAGTTGAGTTTGATTTAGTAATCTAGATGTGGCCACAAGTCTTAACAGTGATAAAAAAATTATGTCAAATGGGGAAAAATAGTCTAGACAGGGTTTTAATGACCTATTTGGAACTGCATTTTTGACAGAGGAAGATGGAATTAATGGATAATAAAATGAGGCTTTGATGAAAGTATATTTTAGTAGCCAATATATATTTCAGTTTTTTAATTGCTCTCACAATGTGGCTCTTTATTAAATGGTTAATTTCCCAACATAGAGGGAAACTCTGATTTTGCATAAAGATTGATGATATTACTTAAGAAAAACCTATGCTACAGTATATGCAGTGATTACCAGTAGCAACGCAATCTTTTAAATTTTAGTATTATGTCACACTGACTATCAGCCAGTTTCTTTTATGATGCATAAGAAAAGAAGAAAAGGAGAGATTACATGGACAGTGCCAAATCTATGTTCCACTATTCGCACGTATCTAAAATCCATTAACAATATCACAAATAATTTTGGAACTCTACATAGAGTCTAACTTATTCATAAAGCACATTATTGTGAGATACTCCCTCAACACACAGACAGTGAAACCAGGCCTGCACAAATAACCTAAAAGCCTTGGGAGGCCATACATCTACTAAGCTGAAAGCAAGGACCAGTAGGTTAAAAGTGAGGGTGTAGGAAGGAAGGATGCAGACTGATATTCTAAATGCTCTTTTGAAAAGGAGTAAGGTGAAGGATTAAATTTCTCTTCTCAAGGCACCAAACAAAAAGCAGCAGCAACTCGATAGCCTTCTATTTTTAATACACAGAGATTTGAGTTCATCCTTTGTTTTTGATGATGGATTCCTGTACATATTTTTATGTCGTAATAATATAATATATGCTATATATATGTGCATGCATGAACATATAAATACATATGGATATTTATTTAGAATTAATCATAGAAAGGTTAGGGTTGAAAGGGACCTTCAAGATCATTCTATTTCCTGCCACGGTTTAGTGATGTTTCTGAACAGAAAAGACTTGATTTGGTAATTAAACAGGTGTGAGAATCATTGTTACAGACTCCTGGAGGTTGTGTGAACTTCAGTTGCTGTGTTTTCACTCAGACACCAAATCCAATTAAAGTCACAGCTAGGAGTTTGTTTGATATATTTTTTCTTTTCCTGTGGGTTTGTAGCTCACACAATGCAAATGTGTATAAGAAGTGTACAAATGAGGCAGGAAACAGAGGCGTGGGTAGAGCTATAGGTGCTTTGGGGTTTTTTTTCTGTTTTAACTTAAAGTGGATGCTATGGGTCCAGAAATGCATGGAATGTATTTCGGGTGCATAACAGTGCTTGCAGTTTAATCTAGTCACAAAAATACAACTGCTGAGAACTCCCTTACGGAGATTTTTACCACAAAATCCCTCTTCAGTTCAATCTATATCTGTGAAAACTGTTCTAATTTTTATGTTCAGAAGACTGAAGTCATTAAGGAGTTAAGAGTTAAGCATTAACAGTTTTTTCATTATACATTAAGTAAGAAGTCACACAGCCTTTCCTGACATTAAAATAAAATTGAATTGAAAAAATTGAAGATTGAATTTGCTGCCTCCATTTCCTCCCATTATTTATGATGGGCAGTTAGCAGGTAAAAATAAACCTACATGTTGTGTTTAGAAATATCGAAAGATGGATCTCAAAGAACTAAGTACCAGGACAGTGAAAATTATGGGTTATTGTGTGGTAATGATGGGTTATTATAGCTATTGTTGCATAGTGGAGTACAAAAGGACTGTAAAGGCAGATTACAAAATGAAAAGACATATTCAGTCTTTCTTTCTCTCCCCAGATAACTTTTAATACACTGGTATCATATACAGTGACCCCTAGCATAATTAACGTGAATATCAGGAGTTGGTATAGATGCTTTTTTTTTTCACAATATGAAGTAGCCAATTAAAGCAGAAAACAAAACACTGCAACTAAATACTTGCAGCTAGCAATTAAACAGAATGGAGGGGACTTATAAGCTGTTATGATGAAAAGCAATAGACACTGACTATGCCATATGAGTACTGTTCAGCAAGTTTGATTTACCTGTACATATCATTGTTTCAACCATCCTTAGTCCAATTACATCTAAGAAACATTCAGTGCTCAAGTCAGAAAAGCTAAAAGTGATTGCTGCAAGAATGCTAATTCTTTATGTTGTCTTCAAGAAAGAGTGCATATGCCAGTTTTTGCAATACAAAAACAGCCTAACATGGATAAAATCAAATTAAAGATACTAGAATCTCTCACAATTACAGATATTTTCAGATAATGAATATGTTTAATATAGAAATCACTGGAAGTCAAACTAAATCCAAGTATCTCTGTCCCCAAGCCACAAAGTTTTTCATATCTCTCTGTCTTTTTGCTGGAATGAGAAAAACAAGAAGTTAATGATTATGTTACCCGTCTTGTCTATAGCTGACAATCACCTAAGACAGTGAATCCATAGCCATTTTTCAGAAGTTAGAATTTCAATAATGCAGTTTGAAGTTAGAGGGAAAAGAACTGAGAGGTTTTACTAGGCCAAATATCAGGAGTAAGGCCCAAAGGTGCAGAGGTGTTTGCTCCTAACTCCTATTTACTCACTCCTACTGAAATCACTGGGACCTAAGTGCCATGGCTGTAATTATGAGAAATACTGGAAGAAAAAAACTGCAATACTGGAGATAATGATTACTTTAAACCAATAATGCTTTGCTAACTTCTGATTCTTCTTTCCCTTTAGTTCTGCCAGGGAAGATCCTCTATCCCTTAAAGAGGTTATTTTTAGGACAAAGGGTCCTGGGATTCACTGTCATGAGTTCTAACTCTTGTGCTCAAGGCATCCTCCACGAGTTTTGTGAAAATTACTTAAATTACCACGTCTTTCCATTGAACTTATAAATGGATTTAACAGAAATTTAAAAAATAAAAATTAAACGTTGTGAGCATACAGCAACTAAAAATTCCAAATCCTAAATTCTACGGAAGTGGAAGCTCTAAAGGCTGAGCTTTTGTTCTGATGTTAAAATTGTTTAGGTTACTTTTGTTTGAATCATTTGGATAGATAATATCTTCCTCATTTATACAAGAAAATTATTTCCCTCTCTATTTCTTCTTTTCCCCTTTCACTCACTCCCAAAATACTATAGCAATTGAAAACATTTTTTTCCAGTTGGCACCACAGTTTCCTTGATTGAGTCAACAGCTGCTCCTGATAATATCATTTGAAATTTTGTCATTGAAAACTTGTCATTTCAAGTCTTCATTTGAAGAAAATTCTTGCTTGCACATTTGCAGCATACTTCTTGAATGTATATAGGCTCTCTCACTACCAGACATTTAAAAGTTAACTTTCAGACAGTTATGTCTAGATAAGTCACTCGAGGGATCCATTTATAGTCAATGGAGAGAAATTGGTACCTTCAAAGGGTGATTCATCTTTTCTATCAGGTATCTTTCTTAGGATGAAATTGTCCTCTGGAGGCCTCCATTTCATAGAACTGGCTATAAAGACAGCTAAAGGTTAAAGTTGGGCAATTAACTTTTGGGTATCTAAGTGAGGTGCAATGAATTGCAACCATTTTATTTTGCAGTTCTCCTTAAAGATGATGCTTCATGCAACCAAAATATTCCAGGACTAAAAGAGCCATGCATGATTTTTCACTCTGTAAATACTATCTCGTAACAGAGTGTTCCCCAAACCCAAACCCCCAACAATTATATGAATGAATCTCACATAGAGAAAGAAATTTGGTTTTAAGCCTAACTGAAAAAAAAAAAACCAAAACAGGATTGTTTAGGTATAATGTGTGTGGGCATTGAACACCTTTTGAAATATAGGTTATTTACTTTGTCAGATAATACTGGGTGTATTGAAAGACAAAGTCAAACAATAGGAAGGAAGGTGAATTTTCAGAGGGAGGAATAGAGGTCCCTGATGGAGAAAATATAAAGTAATCTTGACTTATTATAAATATATATGTCATAAGTTACAGATCTTTTTGACAGAGCAGATACATGCAGAAAGAAAGCTTATCTGCCACAGCTTACGGTCCCAGTGGCTGCGAATGAGATGCTAAGTAGGTGGGCATAAAACAAGACAGCATTTGTTGCTTAGGCCAAAGCTGAACACTCTTCTGTCTGCTTCATTTCATGTTCTCAGAGCAGAAGAGGTGAGGTTCCACAAGAGAGATACAGGTTTTTCCTTTTTAGTGAAAAATTCAGGAGAAAACTGGATATTCAGCATCAGGAGGTGTTTAAAGGCATATTGTATAGACGTCAGCTATTTTCCTTTTCATTAAAGTCGAGAAAGATTCAGTGCATGGTGATTAACTTCCCTGAGAATTTTCAGAATTATAATCTAAAAGTAACAGATTAATTAGCTCACTTATAATTTTAGAGTTATATAACCTGGGCTTATAAACTGACTGAAGGAGAAGATTGTGGGTTATCATATCTCATCAAAGACAAATGTTCACTTGCAACTGATGCCTTAGGTTTTAACTTTTATATTTTTCAAATCCTGTACTGCTTAGTGTGTAACTCTGAAGTTTCTTGTAGTCTGTTAACGTCTATTCTCTCGTGCTAGTTAGACATAAAAAGCCTCTCCAAGCTTGCTCTTCAAGGACACCCAGACTGTCCTAGGCTCAAAAATGTGTAAACCAAAATTTTAGAAGGGGGGTAAGCTTGGGGAAATTATGTCTTTAACTGAAGCTTTAATTAATAACCCTAATATGCAAATGAACCAAACTTATAAAAATGTGAAGAACTCGTGACTCGGGGTCCATCGCAGGAGAAGCCTTTGACCTGCCCAGGGTGTACCTTTGAAGGCCCTTCAAATAAATACCGACCTTTATTCCCTTATTCCTGTCTAGTCTCTGTTTTTCAGGTGGCCATCTCAGGCATCATGACCCATGTAGGATTCCTGCTATACTAAAATGGTTGGCATTTAAGATGCTGGCCGTCTTGTTTAGTTTAAACAACTCTGTGATGGAGCCTCGACTCCAACTTACTCTGACAACATCCTTGTATTCATTCCAAATGGCCTGACCCTGCTTCCATCTCCTGTGTATTTCCTGCTTACACTTGAGTAATAACAGGAGTTCCTTGTTCATCCATGAAAGCCTCTTGTCCTGTCTGATTTCTTGCTCATTGGGGTGCATTATTCTTGAGCCTGGAGGAAGTGATCCTTGAGTATCAACCAGCTCTGTTGGACCCCTCTTCCCACAGGACCTGTTCCTATGGGATTCATCCAGGAAGATCCCTAAAGAGGCTAAAGTTAGCTGTCCTGAAGTCCATGGTTACAATCTTACTCGCTGCCCTGCTTCCTCCTTGCCCCATGCTGAACTCCACAATCTCATGGTCACTGCAGCCAAGTTGGCCCCCAACCTTCACATCTCTAACAAGGCCTTCCCTGTGTGTCACTATGAGGTCAACCAGCACACCATTCCTTGTGGGATCCTCCATTACCTCTGTCAGGAAGTTGTCAGCAATGCTTTACAGGAGCTTCCTGGACTATTTGTGCCTTGTTCTGTTACTTCTCCAGCTATCAGGTTCGTTACATTCCCCCACAAGAACCTGGGCCTGTGACTGTGAGGCTGCTTCAAGCTGCCTGTAGAATGCTTCCTTTTTTTAACCTACTTAACGTAACATCAGTATCTGTTGTAATAATTCTAACTGGAAATCAATTATGAGTCATTAAATGTAATAACTGTTTTACAAAGTCACTTGTTAAACTTATTTTTACCTTTTAAATAAGAAACAATTTGTTTACTATTAGCTGTTTGGGAGGATTTTTGGCATTTAACTTCTGCCTTTATTTTCTAAATAGCTTACTTTTCAAAACTAAAGTAGTTGAGTCTTTTGATGATCCTCCATTGAAATCACCCTTCTTTTTGAAACTTGTTTACTGACCTATGTGAAATGTTTATAATAATAAATAGTAGGAATAAAACATAATGCAAGTGTGAGAGTAATTTCATTAATTTCTCTGCCTTCACAGCTTAAATTGGTTTGTTTCCATTAAAATCAAAGATTTAGACTCATTTACATCAGCAAAGGTTTTGGCTTTCTCTTGTATCTCATAATTTTGACCCTCAGAGTGCCTTGCAGTGAACTATCAATGAAAGACATCCGTTCCTTCCTGCAGAAGCAGAATACCACACATTCCCTTTGTAGCTGTATCCAAGAGAGGGAGTCACTTGAAATTTTTTTGGCCAAGTTACAATAAAGTGCCATAAGAGTGTTGACAGATGCAGCTTCATGTGCCAGCATCTGGCTCTGACTCACAGTGGGATGATATAAACTGGGAATAATGGATAGTTGTTTTGCCTCTGTGGGATGGTGTCAGGATTGTATACTGATAACATCCCCACTGAGAGATCAATGTCATTTCAGAGTTTGATGAAACAGACACAGTTTTTGGGCTGGGGGGGGGTCATAGACAAGAATCTTGTTAAAATGAGATCAGTGGATATCTTCTCATAGTTTCTCAAAGCTGAATAGAAGTTTAAAGAAGCAATATTTAACTCCAAATGACAGATAATGTTTATTGTAAGAATTGCACATTAATAAACCAGTTAGAAAATTTTTCAATAACTAAAACTTGATTTTCAGTTTCTCATACATGTATTTTAAATTACTCTTCATTAATTCTTTCCTTTCAGACTCTTTGAAAAGTATTCAAAACTCTTCTAGGATATTACTAGAGAAATATTTCTGTCATTCAATCATCTCCATTTATGCCATCCACAGAAACAAATGGGTTGGCAAGTGTTTCCTCATGTGAACAGCTTTTTGATGGACAACTAATTGTCAACTCTGAAGAAGAATCCAGATGAGTCTTTTCAAATCTTGGGGTTCAATATTTCCCTCAGCAAACAGTAAAAAAGTAAAAAGTTTAAAAAGTAAAACTGGAAAAGTCTCACAGCCTCCCATACTTTCCCTTTAGTATTTCACTTAAACAAATAGCTGGCTTGCTTGTTTTCTACCACTGGGGACAGGGCTACTGAGTAGTTAGCACCAGAAAGCATCTCTCCATAAGAAAAAAATAATATTCTTTAGCATTTTCTCTCAAATGTGAAAGCCTACAACTCAGCTGACTGTTTTTCATGCTGAATTTCTCCAAACAGCTAGCTAATAATATCTTTCTTATTTATTATGACTGATTTTTTTCTTTTTCTAATTGCACTTCATCAAATATATCCCCAGAGAAACTACATCAAAGTTGTCTCTGTGTAAACGTAATGTATCAAGTTGAAAAGTTACTCCCTGTCATTGAGATATCCACAACACATCCCAGTCTTTAATCAAGTAGGAGTGACACTTAAAAATAGTTCAAGAGCCTAAAGCGTTTTGCTATCTGAACAGCGGAGGGCAAGTATTTAGTTCCAGTGCTACAGCCCACCCACGGCAAATACAGGCATTTTTACTTTCAAAATTAGGCTTTATTGCTCTAGGGGTTTTTTTGCAGTAATATAGCCCATGATCTTTCAGTACTGATGTACATTTATACCAGTATCTCCATATTTTTTTATATTAAATGGCAAGTATTATACTGACAGTCTTAAAATTCTCTTGCTGTTCTGCATAATAACAGTAATCCCTTCTCTTTGACAGAGTATTTCTTGACAATGGAGAAGAGGTAAGCCTTGGAAGAAAATTGTAGACATGAAGGATTTTCAGTCTACATTTTCCAGGACCAAGCAGTCTGTAAGATTACCTATGGACACTCACCACAATTTGCCTTAATTTCTTAACTCTTCACGTTTGTCAGGGTGTGGTGGTTTTTTGGGGTTTTTGTTCTGTTTCATTTTTTTCACGAGCACATGTGCAAAAAGTGAGGCTTCAGTGATTTTTCAATGAGAAGGTGGGATTACTGTTTTACTCTATAGGATACTCTCTTGCAATGTACACATGCCAGAAATCCTGGTGAATTTCTTCAAGGCAAATATTTTTTCAACAGTATAAGATAAGCAAAATTGCATCACACTGGCTTTCGGACTCTGTGTTTTGGGGTGACTCTATCATGTGTATCCCCTATCATGCTCTATGCCCAAAAAGTAGTATTGTGCCTTTTCTGTGCCTTTAAACTGAGCTTGAAAAAAACCCCCAGATGAACTTTCCAAAGCAGCTTCTCAAGGACACAGAGATATACTCCTCAGTGTTTTTCTGACTGTGGAAGGCACAGAGGGAGCACCCTGCTTGCTTTTTCTTCAGCCAGCTGTTTTTTTTTTCCCTCTTGGCGTGAGACGGAGAGCTGAATTTTGTTTCCTGGGACTTTGGTTTTTTATTCCCTTCTTCTCTTCTGAACTGTTTCAACAACATCAGAACACATGAGGAGAATTTTCTCCCCGAGGCCCGGGGGTGGGCCCACGCTCTCACCGACCAGCTCCAAGGAGAAGAGAGACCACACCTACAGAAGGACTCTGAAATCTTCCCAGGTTTCTCTCTATAGAGGGGGTTTTAATTCATTATTTAGCATCATTATCCTTTTCTTGTGTGTTTGTTAAAATAAATAGTTTTTATCTCTTTCACTTTCCTTCGAGAAAAAATTTCCTTTTTTTTCCGAACCCTGTAGAGGGCGGAAGGGTGGTTGCAACCTGGTTTTCTCTCAGGGGCTGTATTACTAGATTTTGGCCAAACCGGCACACTCTGGCATACATAAGGGTACATTGATGAAAGGAACTGATATGGCCACATTCCTTTGCAGTCTAGCTGTTATTGGAAACAGCAATGTAGTGGTATAAGCTCCACACGACAACTGTGTGCTTCAGTGCTAAGGTTTTAGAAAGTCTAAATTGTGAATAATACCACATTTGTGCTCTCACTGTCTTTGTTGCGAATTAGGCAACTGTAAAGATCATCCAGTAGTGAGTCGGGTGTACTGTGAAATGCAAGTGGTTTAACCAAAACCAGAACAGAGTAAAACTGTGCATGCAAAATAAACTTCTAAGTGATTAAAAAGACAACAAAACCATATCATGAGCAGACAACATGCCTGTGAGAAAAAAAAGGTGAATTTCATGACTAAATACTCAGGACATGCTTATCACTCTTAATTCAGCATGCACAACCCCATGCTGAGGTGCCATGCAGAAAGACAGACATGCAAGAATCCAATTTCAGTAGATGCAAAACAAAAAAGGCATTTCATCAGAACAGCTCCTTGATCTGCCAGAGTAGTGGCTGGCAAGCATTGCAGGGAAAGTAGAGGAAGAGTGGGAAAACAGGCATATGGCACAGGGGCAATAAAATAGAGTAGACCCAATTAACTTAGAGAATCATGTACTCCATGCTAAAAGAGTGACCAATTAGTGCCCCTGAAATCTGTCCACATGGGTGAGGATTTCAAACGCTCTAACATCAAAAAAATAGTTATGAAAACAAATTGAAACTTTCTACTAAAATAGAACCCTTTCTCCTACACATAAAAAATAAAACTATGAATAAGAACATTAGAAATACTACTCAGAACAAAATACAGGAATAGCAAACAAAGTATCAAATACATGACATAAACTATATCCATGAAACTACAGAAGTCAGTGGCCTTCTGCATCAAAAATGCTATCTGGGACTTCAGAAATGCCAGTAGAAAAATAATGGTACCTGTCAGAACTAGTGTTCTTAATAAATAAGCTTTCCACCTTAAGTTTCAATCTTTATAAGGAAAACTTGGAAAATTAATCCTGAAAGAAATGCATATTAACTCTTCATTTACAGGCAGACAAAAGGACTACAAGGCAATTGGGACAGAGCAATTTGTTAATGCTGAGACAGTACTGCCTTGGCTGAGCAACTGTAGTCCAGGGACAAATAAGACCAGAAAATCTATGAAAGGAGGTTCAGCAGCTGCTCTGAGAAATTGTCACTTATCACAAGCATGTTACACAAAAGGTAAAAAATATTTTTAAGGTCAATTTCTCAAGAGATAAATTCAGAAAGCAGTTTTTTATACTGTATACAGTAGGCCTCAAGTGGTCTATCTATAACTATCTCAGTAGAACCCAGCTGGTCACTGTTGCAGTCATGATATTAATGAGAAGGACTTCTGGATTAGAAAATATGAGTTTATGACTACAACTCCACTATTATCTATTGTAAAGGGCTGAGAACCTCAAATACTTCTTGTTCATAAAATGTAAAGTAGAAGTCTTAGAAGTTATTTGATATTGATACAATTATTGTTACTTACAGGAGAATGTGCATCAAATTTGTCAGTATCAAGGACAAATACTAACCAGCGAAACAAGAAAACCAGCTAATGCTGCATGAAGCAGCTTAGCAAAAATTCTTCCTTATATGGCTTCCTTGAATTCCCTGTGTACATTTCATTCATTTTTTATAGCTAAGACTGCAGTGTCAGGATGAAACTTTGAGCAAGTGAAGAATATTTCAGCTTCATTTGTTAAAATCAACAGAAGAGAATTAACTGACCTCCAACAGATTGATGTGACTGACAAAATGCATCAATTGATATATTTTAAAAAGTGTATTTATTAATGAAACCTAAGGAACTGAGCTTTACTTTTAATGTTAATTTTTGAGCACTATAAAATGCCATGTTAATTGAGCTACTTTTCCATAAATTCTTGCTTAAAATTTACCTAAAAATAAACCAATCTAATCTTAGAAGTAATGTATATGAATTTTTTATAATAGAAACATTTCAAAAATACTTTGAAAGAAAAAATGCTGAATGATATTACTATTATTAGCATTATAAATCCATATACTTTACCTAAGGAATCAGAAATTCATGTTTGATGCCATCAGTCATAGAAAATCCCAATAGGTCTATGTGAAGGAATTTTCTATGACAAAAAATGGGTTTTTTCTCCTTCACAAATGGTAATATCGAGATTGATAAAAATTATTCCTTGTTTGAAAGAATTGCAGTGTCAAGGTGACTGTAATTAAATTCCTCAGCTGATTTGCACTCAGAACCTGTTGTTTGGACAAAGTTCTTTATCATAAAATATATAGACAGATAAAAGGATAAAATATACCAGAATTTAAAGCTAATTGGATACCAGGGTTATTAAAGGGTGTTTTCCTCACATTTATCTATTCAATAAAATGAATTACAGTAATACTTCTGTTCACAAAAGGACAGTGTGAAATGAGCACTGTGACTGAGAGAGACAGTAACAAACTAACTGAGCACTGTTTCGTGGAGCTCTCCTCAATGATTTCCATAAATCAAGGCTGGTCATACCTGACCTCTACCTTGCTTCTCAGAAACACAGTCTGGATGCTTCAGCATTGCCTTTCCCAGCTAGAGGGTTGACTAAAGCTTGTTTTGAAAGCAATGCTTTTTTTTTTTTTCCCTCCCACAAAATGTATCTGGCTTCAGCATAACAACCATCCGCAGCATTTAGCTGCAGAGGTCAACAAGTGACTCGACAGGTTAAAAAGCAGTCACTTTACAGGTGGAGAGCCCTAGGTGGACTTTGGGAGATGTTAAGGGGCAGTCCTTTTCCATTTCACCTACAAATTAGATTATTTAAGACGCTTCATGACTTTTTCCACGTTTTGGGGCCTAAACCTGTCACCCTGGTTTTTCATTCACCTGTAAGGGCATCTGATCATCCAATGCCCATTTAATGTCCTTCAGCTCTTTAGCCTGTGGTTTCTTACCACAAGTCTGTCATAGCATACTAGTATGACACAAGACAAACACTGGAAGGGAAGAGTCACGCCTTTTATCTTCTGAAATTCAAGTTGCTACAGACTTCCCTCTCACTGCTCCCCTTCATGGTTTTCCCAGTTTCCTTGTAGCTGGAAAGGTCAAAACTGAAAAAAACCCAAACCCTCCCTTCCTACAGCATGTCTTCTCTGCCTCAGGAGAGTATCAAACAGGCCAGAGAGCCTTCTGGGAAAAAAGGGCTTTTTCACTGCTGCTCGTAAATGTCAGGAGAACTGTAAAAAAGATCTTGAAGATCTCCATGAAAGTATTTCTCCTGTGATTTGTTGGTGGTACAACCGTGTAAATCCAGAAACTAGGTCATTCACATTGGTACAGGGTGTTATTTTTTAAATCAAAGCACGACTGAAGGTCTTTGGAAGGTTTGGCTACTCATTGTCCCCCTCTGAGCCTAAACCAGCCCCTCTGTTTATAACTGGCTGTCTTTAGAAGTCCTAGAGGTGATGCACAATTTTGTTCTCTTTCAATGGAACCTGCTACCTCTCCATGTCGCACTCTGAGAACGGGCCACACAAACCCTCTCCCTTAAGAATCCCAAGTTTCATCATTTTCCCTCCACAAAAATCTGTGTCCTCCCTCTCCCCTTTGTGAGAGTCTTTCTTTCTCAGCTACATCCTTAGGACTTCCCAGCTCTGTCTGAACCTGGGCATGTCAAGAGAGGATGTAAGCCACGAGGCAGAGAGAAGAAAAAACACAACCAATTCAGAGGTGTACCAGTGGAGAGGTTGTTGAGTAAATAACTGAAATAACAAAGCTTGTAAGGCTTATCGTGTCCCTAAATATTTTCTCCTTGACTCTTTTCATGAATATTATTGCTTTTCATTCCTAGGATTATGTCCTCTCTACAGTATGTCTAGACTTCAGCAGGAAGAATGTTTATTAAATAAGGTCAGGGTAGACTGACAATATTATGAGATGATGCTCAGTCATCATCAGTAGCTCTATCTTCTTTTTTTTGGTGAGGAATTAAGTGTCTGTGTTAGAACAGATTAGCATGGAGATGCGGGAAGAGAGAAGATAAAGCACAGAAGTGATGGATCAGCTAAAGTATTTTATATATTAACAAAAATGGAATTTCTATTTTTGAAGCATTTTAGAGTTAAGCCTTGCTATTTGTGGAGAAAAAAAACTCAATAAAACAAATAATAAGCTACTAACAATAAGCTCCTTCCTCTTGCATCTCATCCAAAAGAAGCATGGAAACTTTTAGCAATTTATACAGCCCTCCATTGACTCTATTTTAACATAACCTTGATTTTAATTCATGCATAGTAGGCAGAAAATTAGAAGCTTTAATAAACAGCCATTAGCTCTTATGCTTTATTAAAACTGTTTGCACACTCTTTGTCGCTCTTGTGAGACCTTTCAATAATAAAACCCACACTTTTAATACATAAAGGAGCAAAAACTCTCAGGGAAACAGAAGAATATTAGAACAGAGTTCAATGATATAGGAAAGTACCTGGATAAAAATCCCCTTGCGCAAACATGTCAATCACATAGCGACAGAATGCATATTGATCTAACAGAGCAAAAAGGAAAAGAAGAGCAATGAAGAAAGTAAATTTAGAATATCATTTGTATTTAACAGTGAAGATAAAGTTTGGCAGCGCAAAGGCATCTCAGTAGCCTTTTCATAAGTAGTGTTACTCATTATATATTTGTGGTTTTTTCCTGTCCTTCAAGTGATTCACATGTTCAGAAAGTGAAAATTTGTTGTCCAGATCTAATTCAAAACCTCTAGCCAAGAACTGCAGATCTTCCAGCATCCCAGAGCTACCAACTCTTCTTCTGGGCCAGCTTTGCTTGGTGTATATCCTAACCCCATGCACAAGTACTGTGCAAACTGCTGTCTGGCCACAGGTCTCATAGACTTTTCCTTATCCTTGAAGATCAATTTCACAGACAGCTGATAGAAAATTTTAAAAAAGGTTTTGTATCACAGTCTTTTATTAATATGGTTTTAATCGTATTATAAATATATACATTTAGTTAATGGGAATATAAAGAGAATTTTGTGTACTTACACTCCTACAGCAATGAAATTTTCCACAGAATTTTTTATTGATTCACTACAGAATTATTTTTCAAACACTAATCTTAACAAATATATATGTATATATTAAATCTGTGTGCCCATATATATATATATATATTTTAAAACTACACTATTCAGAAATTAAGGCTTCTGAATCTAAATGAAACTCTGATTCCAGAAGTGTTGATTGTCTATTGATTTCTCCTATACATAAGCAGAGCTGGAGAGCTTAATAAAAATTTCTAGCATTAAGAATGGTGAGGAAAAGTTATCAGTTGTAGCTGAGTACAAAAGAATTTCAGTATTGCTGGATTCTTCAGTTGGTCAGGAAAAAATAGCCCCAGTGGACTCTAATGTTGTCCCAGTGGATCCTAAGGGGCATTAGCTTTAAAAGCTAATGTTGATGTCTAAATTCCAGCTCTGGTTAGCTAAGTCAGTTCTCAATTGTCCTTGAGTGAAGCATATTCATCCATCTGTCCAAGACTCTTCTAGCACAGTTCCTACACTGCAGAAGTTACATCTCTTCCTCTCTCCACCTCCTCTGGCATCTCTGTCCTACTCACTTACAAAGCCACTTGCTTTTCCCATTGCCAAGTCCAAAATAAAATTATGCTGGCTTTGGAATAATTAAAGTTTTTAAAATGACATTGCTGTTACATTTAAATGCAACATGTTATTCCCAAGTATGTAACACTCATTATATCATTTACTTTCAAACATAGTTCACTGCTACATCAGCATCAGTTGATGCTGAGGCATTTAGGTGACTGCTGCTCTTTTATGTTGACTGCTACAGCAGTCCTTGGATGGACAACTGCAGCTTTCAAATCATTATTTCCTACGCAGATGTAGAAATTAGGAAAAGGTTTACCAGCTCAACAAATATCCAAATACATTTTCTAGTTGATAGAAGCCTAGGCAGTTATTTCGTGTTAATGAGAGGGCAAGGGTAATAATACTAGTCAGTATTGTAGAGCTTAGGGCAAAACTTTCAGCATATACACAGGGCTGTGGCTGTAAACATTGCCATTAAAACCTCTAATGAATATTCATAATAATTTTTATTTTCATATTTAGGAATTCAAATTCATCATTCTGGCTGACTCCAACTTTCCATTCCATCCTTAAGGCTACAATATCTGCCCTAAATCTTCATGAAAATTCAAAAAAAAAAAAAAAGTAACAGCATGTGAGAAAACGTGAACAGATCTGTATTCTTAAGCCCACCTAAAGCTACTGAAGCCAGCAAAGTGTTTGCACTGACTTTAACACAGTTGCAATAGGGCCTCAGTGAGTATTAATAAATAAAATGGAGCAATGCCAATTCTTTAGCCCAGAAAGCAAATGTCAGGGCACAGGTCTTGCCCAAAAAGCTGTTTTTCTGAGTTCTCTTTTGCCAAAACAAACTGTCTCCATCCTTGTCGCCTGTCAGGAAGATTCTCTGGACCATTTGGGGCATTGTACAAAAGACTGCTAGAGGATATGTGACAAAACTATGGCAGGGACCACGCGCTATATGGACAATCCCAGGACAGAGCACAAGCCTGTGCTGGTTCTATTTGAGTTACGATACAGACATGGCCTGAGGCCCTAGAATTTCATTTCATTGATATTAAAATAATCTATTCTTTAAACATAGTAATGTAGAGCTGAAATAAAAGAACTGTGTTGTTGATTTTTTATCTTTTTGTTGTTGTTGTGGGGTTTTTTGTGAGTTTATTTTATTTTGTTTTGTGGAAATGTAATTTGCATAAACTTTTTTAAAAAGCCTTGATCTTGATTGTCTCTGAGTAAACAGATTTTCTATTAATTTTGTCTTCACAATGTTTCTTTAGAAATTCAACCCAAAAAACTGGGATTTACAAAACAAATTGAAAGCAGAGTGTGAAACTCTGAATAACAAAAATATCATTTCTATATAACATAGCAAGGTACACCATATCATCCCATTTAAGTTCATAGGAATGCTACAAATCAGTAAAGATTGAAATCTAAGGAATTTTAAATGAATATGCCTTTTCAAGCACCTCTTCATGGCTAAAAATCCATTTTAATTTAAACTCCCTTATTAAAAGGAGACTTTCACACTTTAGTTTTCACCTATAACTCTGTAATGGTGGCACAAATATTCATATAAGTACTAATAAATCATGTCAAAGTTTGGGACTAGATTCTTAATGGTAAAAATACTTATAGATATTTCTGTTGTTGGACTTCATGTGATTTACCCAGGGAGATGAACTATCTTTTTTATTTTAATTTCAGTACTAAATGATGTAACAGCAGGGAAGTCACAACAATTCTTCTGTGATCATTGCTATATTTTTTACATTGTTTCAGATAAGTTGGCAGAACTACTCCCTTGAGCAAGTAAAAGTAAAGATTGCAGGACAAGGAAATCTCTGCCAAACTGCACTGACTTTAGAATGATGTTCACCTTGGGTCACAGTGGGACTGAAACATAAAAATCAGGTTTTTTAGACTATCTAGCTGGGCAGCAGTGGCTTCTGGTGGAAAAAAGAAGCACAACAGTAGAAAATGCAGCTGTCACTGGATGTGTGTAGCCCTGTCTCCATCAATAAGGGCAGTTGAAGAGGCTCCTTCCTCCCTCCACTCCAGCTGCTTATTCTCATTTTCACCTGCTGGGATTCCGTGCACAGTCACTGGGGTCACACTCTAAAGTGGACTTACAAAGTGATCTGTTAATGTTTGATGTCAAGATGGATCGTTTTGCTAATATTCATCAGCTAAAGGTGGTGGTGGGAATCCCACAAAAACCAAACCAACAAACAAAAAACTACCCCTACTGTCTATTGGTCTCTGTAATCATTGATCCCTACTTTAAATATTTTGTTGTCAGGGAGTAAGGTGCCTCATCTGCACGCCATTTCTTTTCGAGAGCTTCATCCTCAACAGTATAGAGTGGATCCCACTGTGCACTGAAACTCTGCCTGAGCAAACAAAAAATTGAAAAAGAATTTCACCTCTCAAGCAAACTGAACAATTTACTGAACTTTCTCCTCGATCACAGCAATCAGTGTGATAGATGCTGCTTTGATTTCATGCCTCAAAGGTCCCAATATTTCAAGTAAAAGACAAAATTAACTAGAATACAAATAAATGTTAAAAAATACTTGGTCAGCACACTGTGCAAGTCAGAAAGTGGGCTATGTCTCAAAATCTTCAGTTTTCTAGAAAAGTATAATTTAGGCAACTCCTAAGGGGTCCAGAGGGATGGTATGAAAGTCTGAGAGAATCTGCTCAGGCAGACTCAGATATCCAGGCAGAGACGGCTTCTTTGATGTTCAGGCACAACGATTTATCTGTGGTTAACAGCTGAAAGGATCAGATAGGTGCACTGTGCAACACTGAGCTGCCTCTTTCAATGTCAGAATAATCCCATGGCTGCAATGTGGCAGTTCATACAGAAAGCCAGTCCCTGCTGCTTTCATTCATACAAAATTGTACTTAGTGCCATGGAAATGCCACAGGGAAATCAGGGAACCAGTCTGTGCAACCTGGGAGTAGAAGAACCCAGGCTTACTCTGACCAAGGGGAGCATATAGCTAACACCTTGATAACTATATGGTGTTGATGCTCGTTGATTCTTTGTTTTACCACTTAATTTCTTCATTTCACCAGAGGAATAACACTTCTTTCCTTTTTAGGAGAAATTTGGAAGCTGTTCACATTAAATTACATCAGGCAGGTATGTCACTATGCTGTTCAATACCTGACAACCTGACAGTGCCTCATACAATATGATGTTAGATAAATTTTTACCTTCCCTTTACTCTGTCACTACTTTCATTATGGTTACAGAGGACATATGCAGATGTAGAAACAAACCAAAATTCCCAATAGAACATTGGACAGTCTGAATTTTCAAAAATAACTCTGCTCACAATCTACTACATTAGATGCTACTGAGCAAATCCATGAAGTCTCAGACCTATCTGAAGAAAAATTGGTCCTTGGTACAGAAGGATTTAAATTACAATGAATCTTTAGCCATGACAAACTTCGAGAACCTTCAGATTATATACATTAAACTTATTTAATTTTCTGTAATCTCGTCCTAGCAGTGTGAAGTTCACGTGGAATTTATTTATACTGCATTTTTGTTTTTCATGGGTGGACTTTGGTCCTCGACAGATTTAACTCCATTCTCTCTCTTTCTTCCCTACTACCTTTTTAGGATCTTCATCTGTTTCCTCCTCATTTTGTTTACCTTTCTTGTCCGATTTAGTTACAGTCTGAAGAGCTTTCTCCTCCTTAACTTTCGTTTTGGCCTTTATTAGCCCAGTTTCTGTTGTTTTCGTCTCTGCCTGCTTGACTTTCTCTGCCGTCTTTGCTTCTCCTTTTCCATCCTTCACTTCCTTTTTAACTTTTGCTTCCACTTTAGTGCTCTTTACTTTCTTCTCCTCTGCAGGTAATAAAGAAAAAGCTTTCAGTGTCATTCTTTCCCCCCAGCATAATACTCAGTGCCATTTATTTTATATCGTGCTATTAATAATGAGCATTTCTTCATTATTAACAGCTTGGTAAGATCTGATGAAAACTATAATCCCCTCGAACCAGGCAGAATTAAACAGAAATATAAGATCCAAACAGGTTTTATCTTCAGTGCTATACCATGTCCTAGGCTAATAATAAATATAATAGGATATGCCAAATAATATGAAATGTTTCTAATGACAATATGATAGTTTTTATGGTATAAACTAGGGAGAAAGATGCTGGTCATTAAGCAAACAAATATGGGAGGTACTTCCAGGTAAAATCTGAGCAAGTTTAGACTTCAGAGATCAGAGTTAAACTCTGTTGTAAGCTGGAAAAATAGCGTGTGGCTATTTTTAAGGGTTGCTTTCATGCACTGATTCTAGGTCTCAGTCCCAGAAGTTTTGAGTTCTAAGTCTGACTCTACACCAGTTCTCTGGGCTGAAAGTATATGAGACCAACTCATGAGATGCCCTTCAGCAGAGGGAGGAGGCTTCCAAGGAGAATTACCAAATCGTAAATATCAGTAACTGAAGCCACACAGAGCTTGGTGAGACCTGGAGTATTCCTTCTACTTTTGTGTGTCAGCAACTTTTTCTCACCTGAGCCATGGATCCTTGCATTATGTGTTTCTAGTTCCCTCCAGTGGAAAATCCAACAGTAGTATAAACTACCACTGGATACATTTTAAGCTAATCTGTTTAGTGTTATATTCATACTTCTGTTTCTTCATAGATCTAAGTGTCTCCATCCTTGAGGCAAAACTTGTATGCTACCAAATTCATGGTTTCTGTAAGGATCTAGACTTCTATTTCTATTAAATCACCGAGCTGACTAAACTGATTAGTTTAGCAATACGTAAACTGAAATATCTAATTATTGCAAACCAGAATTCAGGTATTTATATAAGAGAATTTCTACTCCCAAAAAAACCCACGGTATGACCAGATATTGCTGGCTAGTGGAGAATTAATTTCCTTAACTAGTTATAGTGAAAATGTATGTCAGATCACTTGCAGGTAGGCTTACTTGTTTTTCAGTGAAGTGGTGGTTTGTACTTTTATTCTCAATTTGAAATTTCAACAGATTTTGAAAGAGATCAAGCATAGAATTAACCCCTGGATGTTCCAGAGACATTTTAATTCTCATTAAATATTCGTTTCATTTTAGTTTCATGTAGCTGATTTTTCATGCACATTTATCTTCTTTAATAAAATAAAGTTTATGCATTTCAATGCCAATTCAGTTCAAAAAATGTAGTATAGATAAAAAAATACCTTTGGGAGGAGGTTTCTTTTCAGCTTTTTCATGTCTTTCAGGTCCGTCTTTTTGAGTTACTAGAAATGAGAACAACTGTACATTAGGGAAAAAACTCACAAAAAATGAGAAAATATTGTCAAAACACAACATCATTACTGGAAATTTCACATTTCCTTACAATCCCTGGTTTTCAGTTTTCAAAATTCTTGTTCTCAGGTTCACATAGTGGGATATAAAACTTGTATCTGCTGAGACTCCCTTACTAGAAGACAAGTGAGTCACACAGATCTGAATCTTTCTAGAGAATGTTTTTACTGCATATTCCAGATGACACAAACTTGCTCATGTCAAGTTCTGAGCAGACTTGGCCTTGTGCTACAGCCAACAGGAAGCCCTGTGGCTGTATTTGTCTTACAGAAAGGTGTTTTTCTTAGCTTGGGCTCATTGTCTACAAACACAGCCATAAGTCTGGTGCTCACTTCAGAGCCCAGCTCGAGTGAGTTCATGTCTGCACAAGATACACTGTGTAAACACACACATGAATATGTTCCAGAAAGGCTGTTAAAATTTTATGCAGACCTCTATCTTTGCCCTCCTGGTCACCATCCAGACAGATTGCCAGAACAAACCAGCCTTGAGAGTTAATTACACTTCTTTCAACTGATAACTACATAATAGCAACATCCTTTCTAACTGAATTCCATCCTGGAATTCCAGCCAGTATGAGCCATGATTGATATTTAGACTTGGTTTTATTTTTTTTTAAGATAGTTGTTTTTAGACGATGTGTTTAAAAAACACTCATATCACTGAGGCTTTCTGGAGCCTTTAACAGAGTCTGGAGAATTACCTTGAGTCTTTGTAATAAGCACAGAGAAAACTTGCTGACTGTGTGGGAAGCAGCCACACAATTTTCAGTATGCCCATTCCCCAAAGCTGGCCAGGACCTGAACATTCTCATTTCCTAGGACTGCAAGTGGTTGAAACAGCCCCTCAGCACTCCTGGTAGCTAATCCAGTTTAGAGCAGACCCCTGAGAAAAGGGAGGTGAGCCTGGCAATGGAAAGCTCAGCAGCAAACTGCTGGCAGAAATGCACCTTTGGATATGCTGAGGGCAAGTGTCCTGATGCCCTGAGTCCACTCATAGGGACTCAAGGCAGGGAAACAACCCAAGAGAGGGCAGCATGGCTGTGTCACACTGCAGCCGCAAATCTCTGCAGCTACAATGTCCAAATTCTTCATAAAATTTTCCAGCCACTGACTGGAGTCATGGCTGCTATTAAACACATTAGGGCTCTAAGTGATTATTTGGTTAACTAGCAGAAGATAAATGAGTAAAGAGGCCGGCTGCTCATTAGGACTATCTCAGTAATTCTTGGAAGTTATTTGCTTTTCAAATCAACACAGACACTGTGGGCATTTATTTTCTCTGGATTACTTCAGTGTGATTTCATTTTAGGAAAAAACCCCACATTTTCAATCTATACACTGAAAGTAGAAAAAAATGAAAAGTATCCCTTTAAAAGAGAGACTGGACAATAGCTACCCTTCAAAGTTTTTTAAGGCTGTAAGTCTTTATTCTGCTTTCTTTCTTTCTTCACTTCTACTTTCTGTTTTACATTCCTCCTTAGAGTATGGTCAAGTTAAAAAAAGGGTGATTTGTATATTTGTATCTATAGCATCTGAACATATTCAAATTAAACCTAGTTAATTAATGCATCTCAACATCATGAAATTAATCTCAATACCACAACAAATTGATGCTAAGATACATTGCATAGTATTTCTTCAAGAGTTAACTGAGTAAAATAAAAAGAGACAAAGACTGAAACTGAACTTCATTATAGAAATATCTGCCATGGAGAAATATCTAACCTCAGAGAAAAACATTCAAATGCCAAGCAATAATAAATGTTAGTCTTTTAAAAATGGTGTAATAGGGCAAGGTGATTGGATTTTTAAATCTCCCTGTCCAAACCAAAGATGGAATTATCAGTCAAAAGAATTGTCAAAATCACCCCTCACACACCCATGATATTGCTTCAGAATATATATGATAATTATTAGGTATGTAAATCTTAACCAAAACCACTTCTGCCATGGAGGACAGTGCAAATCATATACTGAAATTAAAATATTGTTGAAAAAAATAAAGGCAAGAAAATGAAATTCTATTTTTGGATATGATGGAAGACCCAGACTGAGAGACAGTAAACACTATTGCATTAGGTCTGCATCAGGTTGAAAACTAATACACAAGAGAAAACCTTCTTTGCAGGCAAATTACTGAATCCCTTTGTGGAGGAAAAGGCATCAAGAAATGCAAATAAAATAGTTATAGGCTTAGTTCTTTAGCTGTGTAAGAATGATTTATAATAAACTCTCTGCATCAAAACAAGAGAGTAAAGCAAAAAAAATATGCTGAGCAAGACTTCACTCAGGGGCTGATCAAGACCTGCTCAAGCAAAAGTGAGAACACCCAAAAAACATACAACATGAACTAGAAGAGCTTCATATTTTAAATACTTATCTCCACACTCTCCCAAACTATATAAGCACTTAAATTGTACAACTTTTAATGATGATCTGCAATACCTTTAGACGGAGCTTTCTTTTCTTGTTTTTCTGGCTTTTCAGGTTTGTCTTTGGGAATAGCTAGAAATAAAACAAATAATCTTAACGGTCATTTAAAAAAAAAAAGTTGCATTCAAGTGAGAAAAAGGAGAAGAAGGATTGAGAAACACAAGTAGGCACCATGGTTATCCATGCAAAGAACAAGGAAGATTGATTCAGCTGCCACTGTTTGTTGTTGATGCCAAAACATGGGGTTGGAACTTTTAAAAACTCATCTGCCATCACTGAGGTCTTTGTCATTGGCTGGAGGAGCAGCAGCCTTTCTAGCTCTGTTGTAATTCCATGAAAGAAGGTAGTCAAGAAGAGTCAAACTTATTTATATTATTTACTGGTTGTTTTTAAAAATATATTTATATGCTGTAATTTATTGGTTTATTTTGGTTTCTAGTTATTTCTTAGCTTTCTTGTCTATTACTTTGGTTAATTTCTGAAGGATTTTCTGAACTCCACAGAACAACTAACAGTTTTTTCAGCTATGAATGATTAAGCACTATAATTAATTACAAATCTAATTGCAATGACATTATAACTAATGCTCTTTGGGGCTTTTTGTTTGCTTTTAATTTCCACCTTACAAATTGAAATTAACTACTCTGTAGTTACTAGATTTCTGGCTCAAGTTTCAGAATACACCTGAGTTGTGTGATAGTCACTGAGCGGTGAGTAGTCCAGAATATTCTCCTGTGTGGGCTCTGATTTGCAAATTTTTTTGCAATTAATGTTTGCACAGCAACTTGTCCACGGATGTGTGGAACTGATATCTGCATGTGCTCATACGCCCTGAGGTGGCCTGCAGGGACCATGTGTGTGAAAATACACGGTTCCCTGTCTGACTACGGCATATGAGATTATCCTAAGAACACAAAAATGTACACATGAGCATTGAGTTGGTGTTTAAAAAGAAAGTAAGAATTGGGGAAGATAAAACAGTGCTAGATACCTATTTATTGCAATTAACTACTGAAAAATTAGTCCTGGCCTACTCAGTGGCTCTGCAATGGCCCTATGCAGTACTCTAAAATGTTTTTTTTTTCCACGTGGCCTGTCTGATTACCTATGTTTATAGGCTGTCAGGTGCTTTATTCTTGGATGACCATAGTCTCTTAGCAACCATACTCATTGCAAGTGCTGGAAATAGTCAGTGATTATCATAAGATTATACTAATCCAGAGTACAAAATATATTATCTCCCTTCCTCAGAAAAAAACGAACAACAAACATGCAGAAGGAATACAAAATGCTACTTAGTAAGTCTGCAAACCTTTATATAATCTCATTATTTTTATTCATAATATTTTATAACTCTCTTTTTTCCAATCAAGAGGATAGGTAAATGGAAATTGAGTAGAGAATTAGCTTTGGGGTACCTCCCAATGTAAAATAAATTCTGACATTAGATAATTACCTGCATGCCTTTCCTTTTTTTCAGGTTTTTCTTGTCTTTCCTGTTTGTCTTTATTTGTCACTAGGAAATAAAGAAAGCGTTATATATATATCCAAAAAAGAAAAAGAAAATGGTGGAAAAAATTAAGAATCCAAAACAATTTCACCAAGATAAGCCTTAGGATACTAATTGGCAGAGTGTGTTGCTCCTGAGCTGCCTTGTGCATATTTTCACAGTGTACATCATACTACACGGGCGTGAGCAGCCAACTCCAGCTAACAAGTTACTGCCATGGTAACATGCCTCAGCTGTTTGCTGCATAACATCATCTCTTGCAATTGTCTGTCAATTCCACAAGAGAGATTTTCAGAAAACTGTTGAGCACTAAGACACAGCTCACAGTAAATGCTGCTGCCTGTGATACAAAGAGGACTTCACCTTGGCCACCCCATACTCTGTCAGACACAGGCTGTAAAAACCCTGGAATCAATCTCGGAGCATAAGAGAATCACATGCGCAAATGATACATCTGTCACTTGCCAGCTGGCTTGAAATGGATAACCAGCAATGGATATGGATAGCTAGTAATGGATACAGATAGCTAGTAATGGACACTGGCTGAGATCAGTCCCTGGCAATGACGATCTCAGAACCATAATTAGATGCCCAGTATGTGCAAAGTAAAACTAACATTATGACAGTACAACCTGCATTATGTTATCCACTTGTTCACAGGACATTTTCCACTTGCTTTTCTTAGGATTTTACACTATAATTTTCCAGAAAATGAAAAATAAGCATGTGGGTTGTAGAGCACTTCAGAAAACACTGCTGTGCAAATGCAAGCCTAGCTTAAGTCTAACTCCTGTGGAGATTTCATCTAAGTTTAGTAAAACTCCTTTTGTCTAATGTGAGGCAATAAGAAAAGCATTTTAGAGTACCATGAATTCCATATCTATCTGGATGCAAAAGAAGAGTGGTAGGGAATATTCAGGCTTCCACATTTTTAAGCAATATAGTGATGAAATACATGAGAATATGGCTGACGTCCCTGACCGAGACACTGCTGACTGGGACACTTCTAATTACTCTCTGTGTCATTAAATAACTTTCCTAAACTTCATCCCAGAAGCTGATTATAAATTAGAACAGGATGCTATTTATACCCTCCATTATCTCGATCTTGAAAATGGAATGTATTTAACATAGAATATAAGCAGTTAAAATACAGGGATGCAGTCTCTGGAGTCTCCCAGTCACACTACAATGAAACAGACCTTAGAAAGACACACATCCACAGCTGTATTTTTGAAATTTAATGTACAGTCTGAAAGTAACGTTTATTAGTACTGTGAATACAGAGAATCTCTATACACAGTAGTGTTTCCATAGCAGTTTTGGCAACAGTTCACTAAACAAAACTAACAGTGCACTTCAAGAAAAAATACCATTAGGTAGACAGAATACTAATAGGATTTATGGCAAGATAAGGCAATATAATAGTCATTTTTTTTTACTGGCTATCTGAGTTTGGCTGGGATAATTTTTTTCCTGTCTAAGAAACTTAATGAAACATTAATTATTGTTCTCCTATGAAATCAAGTTGAAGAGTTCCCCAAGTTTTCCAGAAACAGAAGTTTTTAACAGAAGTCTTAAAGACAAATTCTTGGTTTAGTACGGGACATTATGGTCTTTGCTTTGTCATTTTTCCAAATCTCAGAAAAAATTTCCCATGTTATCACCATTCTCTGTTCTAATAAATATAATAATAATATTATTATTAATAATAAACTAATAAATATTCATTCTAACAGATCCTCAATTTATATGCCTGCCATTAACTTCTAAAATCAGTCTTGTTTACTCAATGCATTTTGAATGACTTGGAAATGGAAAAGCTCCAATCAGAGACCATTAGAAAGGCCTAGTCAAGCACAGCTTTCGAGAGATGCACATTCACTTGCATTCTTGGCCTGAATAAGTTTGCTGTGGCTGAATTTTCCGTCTTCCCTTTTCTTTTTTTGGTGATTTATTATGATTATTGGTCTGTTTGCTCTTCCAGAATATGTTTCTTCCTGCAGCCCAAGACTTTATTAGCCATAATTTAGTGCAAAGGACATGTTCTCAGAAGAAGTAAAGTGTTTTGACAAGTAGGTGTGCTGCACCAAAGTTCCATTTTCCTAAAGTAACCTCACAAAAGGCAAACTAGATGGTGACTCTTGTAACCCAGAGCTAACTCATGAGTCGTGGGTGGAGACTAAGCAGAATCCTAATTCTGACTCCCACAACAGATCTGTAATTTGTTGTTGGCATACACCACCAGGATATTATTAAATTCTCTCTGAAACCTCTCCCCAGTGTCTCTGCAATGAATCTGGAGACATTTCTTTTTTTTTTTTTAAAGCATGTTTCCAAAGCAGAATGTCTGTGGGGACCATTTCCAATATGTTATAATTTACTCATTACGTTTTGGTCAGAAGTATTCTCAAGGACAAATGATATGCTTGGACTTATTCAAAAAGAATAAAAGAGACACCTATTGTGCTCTGGATGTCTTTTACATAAGTTAATAAAACAGTAAAGACTTATTAATTAATCTCTGAATATAATTTCAGCTTTTCTGTACAGTGAGGAATTAAAATTGTTTTTTAAATCCTCATTCTCCTTCCAGCTGGCTTTCACAACACCTCTTCCATCCTTAAACATAATTGGGATCTACAAGAACAGTCTAAGAGTCAATAGATTAGACTATTTTGAACCACTGATAAAAAGACAAAGAATATCAAAAGCTGAATACATACCCTTTAGGGGTTCCTTCCTCTCAATTTTTTCTTGTTTTTCAGGTTTGTCTCTGTGAATTGCTACAAATAATAAACAAGTAAATAAACCCCAGCTCACAATAAATCTGTAATCTAGACATATTAAGCACACTTATTATCTCATGAAAGTGATCAAGGAAAAGAATTTGTAAACCCAAATAATAGATTTTATCTCTGAGTCACAGGTACATGATGATATATAGACCTTCTTAATGTCAATATTTAATTCCAGGTCCTAGAAAAATATTTTCCAAGAATAAGCCTTCAGATATAAGGCTATATTTTTCTGAAAGAAGTGATTATTCAGCAACCTTAATCTAATCTGTCCTATCTTTTTTGGTCCCATTACACAAGCACCCTGACTCTAAGATTTCTGACAGAGGAAATTATTTTCAGCCCTTGACAGCATTGCTTTCTATTCTTAACAAAAAAACCGGCCAGCATATTGCTTTCTATGCTATTTTTTCTTTATTTTTAGCTGTTACTTCCGTCACAGGATGGATTAACAAGAAATCATCTCTTTTAATCAGAGTGTAACCTCAGGAAGAGCAGCTGTTCAAAACACAACCAACTCCATGTCCTGTGAGAGGCAGGCAAACATGAGTCCTTATGGGCTCTATTGCCCACCCAGATCTCAGACCATGTTATGAAGTGGTTCAATCCCACACACTAATGATTTTATCCTTAGTAAACCTGTACTACTAAAAGATTAGCATTTCGTAATTTCAGGGAAAAATTATTTTCTTTTCAGTACCCAAGTTTCTAGGAACAAGCAAACAAAATTCTGATTAGGAGACGGTGAGCTTTATACACAAGCACATTATGCATTTGTATCCATTCATTTCACCAGCTTTGTAGCGAACGTCATTTCACAGAAGTGCAAGCACTTTTTTGTTGGCTGAGTGTTTCCACATTAAAAAGCGTGTTGTAGTCATTAAGAAAAATCATTCAGAATATTCACTAAATTCATTATGTCTTATATGTGTTTACGTTATCCAAAATTCATTTTCAGTCATAACAAGAAAATTATTCCTGATAACAAACAGCAGTACAGTCGAAAAAGATTGAAGAGAGATATTTCAAAGCCTTTAAAGACTGTGGATAGCAAATTTACACAAAAAAACCCAGGCTGTGAAGAATACAGCAGCACCAGCAATGTATTATTCAATGAATTACAGACTGCAACTCATTCAAATGCTTTAGGACACCTAGGAGCATACCAAGAAAAAACCATTCTCCAAACCGAGTCTTTTTTGCAGAAATTGTAGCATGCGTTTACATCTTACATTTGTATTAGCAGATGCTGGCTCTATGCAAAACACTTTTATCAGTTTTGGCTGGGCCAATAGCACAGTTTTGCAAACAACAGCTCTGTGATGGTCAGTGTGAGTGAAACATGAGCTTCTGCACATTCAGGCAAAAGCTCTTGTAGCCTCTATTCCAAAAAATACAGCTGAACTATGCAGAACAGACTGGTAATCAGAAAGCTTGTTTTTATCCACAGGCTATATTACTTGTCTAAGAGAGACTATTGTGGGTTTTTAAAAAATTATTGAAGTTTTTCCATAGCATTCCCTTATTTCATTATTTGGGAGAAAAACCCACACAACAACAAAACCCCAACAAACAAATAAAAAAATAAAAAATACCAAACAATCAAAAACCCAAAAGAAAACAAAACAAACAATCCCCCGCCCTCAACAAACCCATAAAATGAGCCTTGAACAACACTAACTAAATAGAATGTCAGTAGACCTCAAAATGGACAGAAAAATCTAACTTCTTTCACATCCTCAAAACGATACAAACAGCAAAAATGCAAGGAAATATTAATATTTGTGTGGACTACAATTTAAAACATGCAGAGAGGTCAGTTGGCCCCTTCTTGAGAAAGAAAAGTAACTTGATGTATCTGGGCAGGGAGCCTGGAACGCGGCTAAGCAGAGACCAGGCTGGCATAAGCATAAGCTATTTTTCTCTTCCCAATTATAGGCTGAAGGTGATCTCTGGTTAGTTTGAGAGCCTTATCCTGTGTGTTGATATCCCCATAGCCTCAGAGGTTGCTAATCTCAGATTGTAATGTTTATCATTACCTCTTATGGGCACTGTCAGAGCTATGGCTTCCCTTACTCGGGAAGGGCAGGTGCTGCCAAAAATTAAACTGTTCATGTTTCAGGGCTGTGATCATCGGCCATTTTTGACTCTTCAATCACAAGACCAACAAAATCCACTGAAACTTTTGATCTGACAAATTTAAATCTGATCTTTCTTAGCATATTAACTCTCCCCTGAAATGTTTTCATGTTCAACTTCATATGTAGTCATAAAAGCTCTGTTGTAGAAAATACGTCACTGTCTACAGATCTTTTCCACATTTTGTCACTTGGATAGCTTTTTCTTTGTAAAGGGCTTAGTACACGCCCTTTTTCAGGCCCACAGTGCTAGGTGCAAGCATTAGGTTTTAGAATTAGCCAGGCTGGCCATACTGCCATGTTTCTCTGAAACAAATTAGAACTGATTGGATTTTCTTTTCCATATTAAAAAAAAAAANTTTTTTTTTTAAAGCTGCTTATTTAGACACTCTTCAGCTGAAAAATGCTGAAACTAAACCTGTTCATCCAACTTAAATTCAGCCATTTTATTAGCTTTATGACACATTTTGTAATTAAAATATCACCTCTTTTGTTACTTTTGCTACTAGGATGCTGGTGTCACCCATAAGAAAAAAATAATAACTAGAATTAAGAAAACCAAGTAGATTTATGGCAATTGTGGAAGCTAAAATCTTTCCACAAATTAAAAAAAATTTTCTTGGACTTCCTTGCAAATATCACAAAGCCATAAGCTCAGAATGAACTGTTATTAGCATTGGAAAAAAAATATAGCACTCTAACCTAATTTTCACTAACCTAGATTTTGGAAATTGCTGAAACATTTTTGCATGTCTTTGAATGAAAATTCAGCCTGAGGCAAAAAGATGAACATGGGAAATCTCACCCTAAGTGACTGGAGTGTGATAAATTTATAAATAATCTAAAATAGAAACTTACAATGGAAAATTTGAAGGTAATTTAACAACATATTCCAAACTTAATATTGCTATCTACTTCACAAAAAAATAAAAACAAGAAGCATAGCATATATACGAGAGGATTTTGCAAATTTCAATCATCATAGTAGATTTTATTTGCATCAAATTGAAGACATAGTGAAGGGGAATGCAATTTAGTTTTTCTCCAATAAAGTTCTCCAACAAAGACACTCCACACCCCAAAAAAGAAAGTGCGAAAAGAAAAGCTGTTGTAAGACACTACTTCCATACCTAAGAGAAGTAAAAATAGTTTCCAGCTGAGTAAGTCTTAAGTCTGCTGCTTAGTACAAAGCCAGGTGATGAGTGCAGTAAGCATGAAGCAGAGATTGCTCGCTCCAGCTAACAGACTAAGTGCTTGTCTACAGAGCAGCACTCAGGAAAGTTAAGATAAATGAACTAATACAATGAAGTTAGAGTGCATTAGTCAGAGAGCATTAAATCTCTGTGGTGATGCTTTCATTCGCAAGTAAAGTAACTTTAGATGGCTACAACTTAATTCTTCTTGAAGGAACACTGAAAAAAAAGGGGTTGGTCTGGAAACGGGCATAGACTCCCAGGTCCAAACACGTAATTTAAGGAAACTACTGCTATGTTGCCATCTGTATCATGTTCTCCAGTTTAAAGCTAACGCAGGCATATTTGTAGCTGTTCCTTGAGAAATCAGCCTAGACAGCCCCTGTGTCAGAAATACGCCTTTTAATTTGCTAACTGGGTGAAATTATGTGGGTTTCTAGCATACTATGGATTTGTATGGTCTAGCTCTATTTATCTATTTAGCTGTCTCAAATACTTTGTCTTCCAGCTACAGCAAATTAAATTATGGTAACACTTTAAATTTGTCCTTATAATCTCATAATTTATCCATACGGTAAAATATAGATAGCTTTATTCTGTGGTGTTCAATATCTGCATTATCAGCACAGCCCTACTAACAAGTTGATATGCTATGCATAGTAAATGAAATAGTTTAGAAGGGCCTGGCCTCTATTTGTCAAATCAGGCTGAATTCAAAGACAGTTTCTGAAAAAAACCTGGAACAACAAGTGTTAATTCAGAAGCACACAACTATCTGTCCTAAAATCACTGTGATATATGTCTGCTGGAGTAACCATCATTATATTGTTTTCTTCCATACCTCACTCCAACAGCAAAGTATTAGCAAAGCAATTTTAGGAATAGCCACACAGTAAATCAGCTTTTCCCATTCCTTCTCAATGCCTGTTTTAATTGGAGCTATTTCCCAGAAATGCAGGACAATTCATTTCACTGGTAAGATCAATTTTCCATAAAAATCAGAAACTATCATTGGACTTTCCATTAGACAGAGCTTCTGTACTTACATATGCTTCTATCTTAATATTTTTTATTATTATTCTTACTTTCTGCCTAAAATAATGTGTAGTTAATTCTTATTGGTAGTAATAGTAATAAAAATTATATCACCTATTCCTTAAACAGGCTCCAGCAGCAGCTCAGAGTCCTGGAAAATCCACACAGTATCACAAAATGACAGAATCTCAGCACAGCTGTCCCAGGCCGAGACAGCCCCCTCCCTGTCCCAGCTGGACAACTGCTCCAGCCCTGGCCATTGCAGTGGCCCCACACTGCACTTGCCCCAGTTCATGGATGGCTTTCCTGAACTGAGAGGCCCAGAACTGAACACAGTATCTAGATGTGGTCTCAGGAGAGTTGGGTACAGGGCGATAATCAATCCCTTGTGCCTCTGCTGGCTGGTCAAGCTCCTGGTCATATAGCCCAGGTGCCACTGCACCTGTGAAATTACTAATACCTCAAATACCAAATTGGAAAGACCCTACTCTGTAGTGAATTTATTCTTATGTGTACACATTATCATGAAATAATTTGATTTCAGGGCTCTTAAGCATGACCAATGGCTTTATGAAATTGTTTCTCAGAGTATTTCTTCTTTCTGGGATTAAATTGACTACAATAATTGAAATAGACATTATTGCTAGTAGTTTATCAAAATATTTAATTAAAAGCAAATTTTAGGGCACCAGTTTGCCTGGCTCTCAATACTGTTTGAATCTTTTAATTTCAGCCTCTTCCATCTGGGATTTTTATTCATTATAACTATTCCTCATATTTCAGTTCAATCTTTCAAAAATGAGGCTTATGGATTGAACTTCCTTGTAAACTGTGGGACTTGTACTCAGAGGATTTGACTATTCAAAAAAATATAATTAAATTAACTTTAAAACTCTAGTGTTCTCACATGTTTGGGCAGAGGACAGAAATGTTTTTTCCATTGTTTGCTGCTATTAAAAACATTGATCTTACTTCTGGATTTTTCCTATTAAAAACAAAAAAAGACTGTACATATTTCCTGTAAGGTACTTTAGAAGGTAACAGTAAAATTTCCTAAAGATACATTCCTTTATCACACTGTAGACTGAGGCCAGAAGAATGTTTTCTTGTAATTGTCCCTCTTATGTACTAGTTGCATTGTTGGGACTAAATATGAAAACAAAATATAGAAAAAAAATTTGTTTTGTGCTTCAGTAACTGATTGTATAACTAGAGACTGCATTATCAGGCACATGAATAATGTGATTTAACTAATGACATCGGAACATTTTTTTTTCCTAGCATCTTATAATTTCTTTGTAATAATTTCTGCAATGTTAATATTCTTTTGTGTAAAGAAATGCACTTTTGTATAGATGAAATGGTACACAAGAGGCTGTTTTGGTCAAGATTGAAACATCATTTGTCTTTTTAGATTACTTTGCTTGAAAAGACCTTAACTGGGATCCGAGTTCATTATTGTCTAGCTTGCCCACTAGCTAAAAAACTCCTTTCCATGCAACATGATTTATTAAATAGTTGGGAAACAGTTCTAGGCAGTCCAGATGACCCTGATTAGCACAGAACTGGACATATAAAATACTACAAAAATGTTTTACAGAGGTGTAAAGTACTACAAAACCATGCTAAGAATATATACAGAAATGAACATAATTGCATGAGGGACGGTGTATGTGCATACATGCTATTTTTAATAAGCTTCCTTCTTGCTTCCTCCTGCCATTATCAAGCCAAGCACCAGTGCATCAGAGGGATGCTCATCAAGTTTTACGTGGCCTAGGCTTTATGGAGGAGCTCTGTTAGGCAAAAAACCTGCCGATATCCCAAGAAACACCTTTGATTATATGACCTCTGGAAACCAGTCCAAACCAGTTCCTCTGTGGATTTTTGCAAAATGCCAGTTATAGGAGATTAAACAGTCTGAAAAAGAGTAGATTCTTAAAATGGAAGTTTTTCTTATCTCTGATACACACCTGGCTCACTCTTAACTATGACTTTCTAACTTGGATGGCACCCACTGGCCTATAAATTTGCTTTCTTCCTTGTCCAACACACTTCATGCCTTTTGCACCAGAGGAAGTTCAGCGACATTCAACTTTCTTGCAACTTTGCTAGAAAAAAGATTTCTGGAAAAGTTTGGGCAGGAGAATCTTATTATGAATGTGCATTTTCAATCTAGCCACACAAGCATAAAATTACATTTGTTTCATTAATGCTAAGGTATACATGAATTTTTGATCATTTGCAGTCTGTGCCAACTGATTTTTGAATGTTTCTATGATACAACAACAGTAACATATGTAGTTAACACAGACACTGTATATTACACAAATATATGTAGGCAAACAGACAAAAAAACAGTTACCCTTCGCTGGTGCTCGTTTTTCAGGTCTCTCCGTTTTCTGTTTTTGAATTTCTGAAAAAAAATGCAACGCAGATTTATCAATATTAAAATAATTTTCGCACGTAAAAATATCAGATACATTCTCTTAATAAAAAAAAATTTCAAAAGTGCTTAAAATATTATGGCAGTGCCATGGCTTTATCACCTGCATAGCCAGCGTTATCTACAATTGTGGTGGTTTGAACCTTAACTTGATGGACAGTCATTTAGACGAATAGCGCTTGTTGAAATTTACATATTTAAACCCTGGGGAGATGCAGGAACTCTCTCTTACTTCCGGCCCTTTGGACAGGTAGCCGGGCTGCCTGCTCGGCCCGGCAGGGGCTGGGTTGGGCCTGGCCGGGCCTGGTTGGGCCTGGCTGCAGATGCCCAGCGGAGGCCAGGGCCATGGCCCTGCTCCATCTTGGCTTGGCGGGGGGCCAGGCTATGGCCCGCAGCTCCGTGCAGGGCAGCATGAACTTTTCCCCAGTGCGGCAAAACGGACTGAAACTTTACACCTCTGCCCAGCAGAGATCATGTGACCAACCAGCTGCAATGCCCAGACCCGGATAAGAGCAACCCCTTCAGCGCTGTAAGTTCCTCAGAAGAAATGAATTCTAGAAACATCAGTCTTCTCCCAGGTCAGAGGAAAGGGAAAGGCAAAGGCACATGAATAAACACCATGATAGTGACACCAAAGTCAGTGAAGAAGAGAGAACTGAAACTCAGAGAGAAAGAAGAGATAGTGGAGATTCTTTTAAAACCTGAAAGTTGAAAATCTTTTGTAAAGCTATGTTGATGGACTATGATACATCAGAGAACCCTTTTGTAATTTCATGAAAGCATGGGAAGTGGAGCGTTCAATTTGCCATGAGTAAAGAGGTTTGTGTTGAAATAAGCAAATGGCGAAGTAGCTGTGATCCAGTGAGAAGCCTGAACAGAGAGAGGAGGTGAAGATCCTTGCTCCCAGGGAAGGAGAAGACTTCTGTTCCTAGAGATGAAGATGATCCCAGAAGTGGATGACGAGAACCTTTGCTCTTGAATAGCTCATCCTTAAAATATACCCCATTATCTAACACTGAACCCTCGAAAACGGTTGTGGGGAGAGCTGTAAACTGAGGGAAGGGACTCACACGTGCCAACAGAAAACCACCCCGGGCAGCTGTTGTGCTGTGACTGTGGAAAAGCCCCACAGCATGGGCAAAAGAGATTCCTCTCCCTAAGTGAACTGATGGAAGACTATTACAGAGGTGGTAAACTGACTGAAATAAACCCAAGTTTGTGTCTTTATGTTGTAAGTGGGAGGAGGGGGGAGGATGACGGGAGGAGAAGTGTTCTGAAGGTTTTATTCTGACCCTTAATATTCTTGTTTTTCTCTTAGTTCTGTTAATAAACTTCTTTATATTCTTTAAGTTTAGAGCCTGCTTTGTATTCCTCCTAATTCTTATCTCACAGAAGGGAAAAAATGTGAACAAACCCACTACAACAATATAGTTCAATTTTATATATATATACACAGATGATATCTATGGATAAAAATCACAACATTAAGTGTCCTTAATAATTATTCTGTTTATAATTTTAATTTTAATTTAAAATGAGCCATACAGATACTTTTAAAGGCAAGAATAGGTTTTGCTAATCTGCAACAGCTATACAGTAACACGTGTTGGTCATGAATCAGAAAAACATGCTTTTACTAAACATTTTTTTTTATGTATCATGAATTGCTTACCAAGATAAGTATTTTATGTTTTCCAAATTACCTTTGGAAGGAGAAAATATTCTTTTTACTACATTTTCTAAAATTTTTAAAGCTCACGTACTGAATTGGTATCTTCAACACACAATAAAAGCTAGACTCAATGCTCTATACAAACTACAGAGATGAAAGTTTCCAGGTTAGAGATTGTTGTCTAGGAGAATGACTCATTTTGATCATGCTGTATATCAAAATCTGAGAACTGCCTTCTTAGAGGAGGGAGTGGTACAGTATTTATCTGCCCTTGTTATGCCATTCCTTTTGAACAAAATTTTTCAGCTGTAATATTGATATTAAATTACTGCTGTATACTTCTACATAACTCTTTTTTCTACTGTCTTTATCATGTCAAAGCCAGGATAATATTGAAAATGCAAAATGTTGAATTTTTGAAAAAGCAAACCAGAATTAAAGCGTTCATAGCCCTCTTTGCACACAGTTGTAGAAATTTAAAGGTTATTTATTACAAATGCAATAATGACTGTGCAACAAAGTCACTAAGACTATACAGAGTGCCTGGTTTATCACACTGTGCACATATTTCCTGCCATAGAAAACCACTCTAAAATACTGGATCAAATTTGTTTTCGACAAAAGCAAATGCAAATCTCACTTGACTCTGTGGGAGATGTCTTCTTGTATTTCAGCGTTACCCATAGCCTGCAGGGTGTAAATAACAAGAACACTGACCTCAAAATTAATCCAACAGAGGAAAAGTTATGCATATTGCATCTTAACTCTAAGAAGCTACTCTAATGCCTACTGAAGACAACCGAAATTGTTGACTTACAACCTTAGTTATTTTCTCAAGTTTTAACAGGATACACATTGCCAAAGAAATCCAGTAGGAAATGGAATTTCCCCTCCCCAAATATTTACATAAATCCTTGAAAATAATGCAGAATGTTTTTACTGGATAGTATTTGATATCTGAAATAATTATTATGTGTGGTTTGCAAATAACATAACTATTCTGTGACATCACCCTATGTTGTGTTCAGATAGAGAGAATACTAGTTCTGAGATAAAGAGTAGCAAAGGCTAAAATACGTATCACTGTTAGCCACTAATGTATGGAGATATAAGTAAGCTAATTATATGATGTCATTAAGCTAGAAGGAGTTTTCATTTAGTTTTCATCTTGTTCTGTTCAGTCTGGGTGTGCAGTTCATTTGTTTTATAAACCTCAAAGGCTGAGAATAAGAAGAAATATGCTGTACTGATTTACTGTATTTCAGCTGAGCTTGGATTATTTTTCTTTCAAGTATTGAAAGTGAGGGTATTTTATTTCTATCGACTGAGAGAATCCTGTTGCTGGATCTTCAAACTTTTCCCACTTGTTTTGCTTAAATGGATGCATGGTCTAGTTTAGGTAGCATAATTGGAAGAAATGGTGCAAGACAGGAACAGATGGAGGATTGCTCCTTAATTCTGGGCACATCTGAGCAGTTCTCCATGCCACTGTTCCAGACTGCCTCCAAACACTGACTCAGGGGACTTAAAGAAAGCTGAGTCACTTCCTCTGCACTGCAACATGCAGTGGAGACATATCTCACCCAATTCAAGAGGTCACCCTACATACAGACATGAATATGAATAACTCATATTCTTCAGGCAGAGACATTCACACAGATACATATTCCTTGCTTGTTTTAAAGTGCCTCAGCTCTGCTGCATTTCTATCATCTATTACGTGTCTCACTAGAGAAAATAGGCCTATTTTTCTTGAAAAAATTAGTATAAAATAAGAATAAACCTTTGTTATTTAAAAAAAAAAGGCTTTAAAATTACTATTGATTTAGGGAATTTAGTGCTAGTTTGACTGCAAAATATGTATGGAGCAATGACTCTAGAGCTGGTTATTTAAATCAAGCTCACACTGTATCAGCAGTGAAGTTTGCTTCACACAAATATTCCAGTAAGGTGCACAAAAAGATACTTTTTAGAGAGCCACACTGAGAATCTCATCTAGCTTTCTGCTACACTTAGGATACTACACATCACAAAGAAACATACGCAAATTCCTAGAAGTGAAATATGTCTTCATAACATGCAAGTGTGTGCATATATGCTTTTATATACTGCAAAAGTGTCCCATCATTAAGGTCTCTTCACAAACTCCCCATTACAGTCTGAACCATCATAAAAAATTGCAGCCTAGAACACATCAATTCTGTTGCATTACAACCCAATTTTTCCCAGTACAAATAAATCTAGTTTCAAAATAAACTAATCTGGATAAATTTACAAATCAGAAAATAGTAGCTATTCGAGAACTTCAAAGTATTTAAAATCAGGAAACACATTAGATTATTGGAGATTTGTTGTTGTTGTTTTCTGAGAGTTCTGATACTCTCTGCTTCGTCTTTTATGACAAATAGCTTTAATTTTCTAGTAATCACATCATATCTTATTGCTGAGTTGACAAAGTGGTTGTAAGATCATAGAAGACTTACATGGCCAGTTTATCCTAAATATTACAAATTCATGTTTAGAAAAATGACAGAATCAAGCAGCAGCAAGCATAATCTTTGTCACCACAGCAACCATCAGGATTCCTTATGAGATGACAGCACAGTTTATTTAATTATTGTAAGGGAGTATGTATTTTAAAAGCTGTTTTTCATTGTTTA
The DNA here is from genome assembly GCA_013397725.1 of Rhagologus leucostigma. Lineage (NCBI taxonomy): Eukaryota > Metazoa > Chordata > Aves > Passeriformes > Rhagologus > Rhagologus leucostigma. The sequence goes on along the minus strand of VZTD01004681.1, from coordinate 2,273,040 downwards.
TTTTCTTAAATTATTAGGCAGACAAGAAAAATTATCTTTTGCCTTGTGTTGCTTGAGTTTTGAATAGGTAAGTATTTCCTTAAATATGGAAATACTACTTGATGTCAATTTCTCCTAGACCTCAGGTCTTGTGCAGATATACAGAACATGCAGGGTGATTATTTTAAATAACTCCCAAGAAGGGAAGCTAACAGTCTTCTTACTGACCATTAAAGATGCTGAAAGGAGACACACTCAACTATATTGCTGTCAGGCTGGTATATCTATGTCCTGTTGACCCAAAGCAGACCTTCCCAGTCAGAAGGTCTTCACAGCTGAAGATCAGTATTGCAGGCAGCTTTACTGGAAATCCCTGCTGAACAACACAGTCTGGGCAGCAGCTTCCCCACCCCTCATCCAGCTAATTTGCATTAAGAGCACTTGACAGTGTCTAACAAGAGCACAGCACTGGCTGTGTGCTCCAGCTCCAGGAAGATCAAGATGGGAGAAAATAATTACAGTCCCTTGAATCCATGTGAACTAGTGGGTCAGCACTGTGCAGGTTTACATCAGTGTGAATGAAGAGCACAGCCGCTCATGCTACGGCATGAGGAGATTCTCCTGGTTCCCTTCTTTGTCTGCCTTTGTGTTTCTGATTTTGATTTTTTGTTATGTCCTTTTTTATAACATAGTAAAATGGATAGCATTATTCTCAGCTATTTTAATTTTATTGTGTTATAATAGCTTCTATGAGCCTTAGCCTACATGAATTACTCTGGATACCACATGGAGCTATAACATGATATAAATATCCCATCTCTGTAACACAGGAATTCAAACTTTGAGGGATGGATTTCTTCTCTTACTGGGATAGCACAGCCTTGCATCTTGCTTCAGCAGAGGATGAAAGGGTGAGTAGCATTCTGGCACTGTTAAAACAGCCCCTGCACCTCACCCTCTGCTGAATTTCCATCTTACAGATGAAATATACCTTTGACTAAAATCCCAAAAACCGTATTAAAAATGTCAGTGATATAAGAGACAAAGTGAAAAAAAAAAAGGGTTCTTATTTGAAACACAAGAAGGCTTTACCTAAGGTAACCCAGAAAATCAGCAAAAGAATTGGGAATTTACCTCTGGACCTGACATTCAACATTACCCTCCGTGCTTAAAGCCGTCCTGTTTCCACTTAAATACTGCAGTGAAGATAGAATGTAGCTTTAATATATCTAGTGTTTTAAAGGTATAATTAAGCAGATGAAATTTTCTATGAAATGAGAATATTTTTCCTAACAAATTTTACCAGTTGGTCATCTTTTTTATAATCTGTTACAGGTAACACAGCAATATGCACATTCAGTGCTTTGACATTCTTTCTCTTGCAAATATCTAAGCATGAAAATGAAAATGAGTCCAATTCAGAGTCCTGGTGAGCCAGAGGTTAATAATTTGCTTTTGAGCAGTTAACACCCTTACAGCTATTGCCAGCGATTTAATGGGGCTATATCCTTGCTGGTTTATTAAGACTAATTGGTAGCAGGAAGATGATTATCCTTAAGAGTTGGTAGAAATAGATACTGGGGGCAAGGCAAGAATGAGTGGTGTTAAGAGCTTTAGAAGATGACAGAGATGTCATTTCTAATGTGCTTTTAGATGCTGTCTGTGTGAAGAATTGTAGTCAACTCCCTTGCTGTTGGTATCCTCAGGAGAAATTTGCAATTGTGCAGCTGATGTCTATTTTTAATCTAGATAGTACCAGCTGGTGAGGGTGACAGTTATCCTTGTGGGGCTAGGAGGAGAAGAAAGGAAGCTGTGCATTAGAGCAGCATCTATCTAACTACTAATACATCACGTAGCTGTACTCTACAGGCAAAAAAACCCACAGCAGAACCAAAAAACACCTTGCAATGGGAGAAAAGCACAGCGACAAAAAAAAAAAGCAGGAAATACTTAATTGGGGAATTAAATTAGTGTATTGTGCTCGTATCCAGGATCCAAAGACAGTGTAACAGAGGGCTTTAAATATCAGCATTCAGTGTTGGAAAGTCTAAGTGCACGTATGACTTATTCAGGTGACTTCCCTACCAGCTTGCCAGTAGCACAGTCTTATCCCCAGTGTTTTCTTAGATCTCACACTGTTCTGGGGATTCATGGCAACTTCAGGCTGGGGTACATAATAAGTTTTCCTGAAGTCATGCGTTGTAAGATCTTTCTTGAAAATGCAACTGGGGACAAATTGCTCTTATCGATGAAGATGCTGAACAGTTTGTGTGCTCATCCACTATATGAGGAAACAGGCCACAGTGCCTGTTAAATATGATTTCAGAATTCTTTATCCACCTCATTGGAAATTACAAGTTAGAGTAAGAATAAAGGTTTCTTCTTTCTATTCTTTTTTTCTTTCATATTTCAAAGGAAAGGAAAGGAAAGGTTACGTACCATGTCAAGTTCCATTTGCCTTGTTAAACTGAGGATTTCCTTTCCTTTCCTTTCCTTTCCTTTCCTTTCCTTTCCTTTCCTTNCTCTCCTCTCCTCTCCTCTCCTTGCCTCGCCTCGCCTCGCCTCGCCTCGCCTCGCCTCGCCTTTTTTGTTTTATTATGATTATTTTGAGTTTTGTTTTCCCCTGGTAAGGTTTCCATTTGAAACAGAAAAGCAATATCTTATCAGAAAGTTTTTTAAGGGGAGGGAGGTACTTGTAATTATCTGACTAACTGTCCTGTAAGCAGCACTGGCATCCTTCAGGAAGACCATATGCAGACTTTTTTGTGGTGGAATTTTAATTACTGGACTTTTGAAAGAATTAAAAGTGAAACGTTTTAAAAGTTTTCAATGCTAAACATTTTTTACATGAAGTTAGGTTTTATTCCTAACATATATAAATATGTTAAGGCTGTGTTTTTCATTCCCAGACATCAGTCCCGTACCTTGGTTCTAAAATCTAAAATGAATGCTACTTGCACTTTGATTAAAATCAAAAACCATAGGACAGACAACCTCTTTAGTCAAACAAATCAGAGATAGAGCCACATGATGAAAACCAGATTTTATTTTCCCTCAGTGGAACATGAAATTGTCTTGACATGCTTCTTCTTACGGATGCCAATCTGCAAAGATGTTACTGGCCCAGTATTAAATGATATTTTTCATAGCCATTTTTATCAGTCTGACTTTAATTAAGTGTAATTTTCTACAGAAAAACGTGCAGCCAAGGCTAGTAGAACTCTAAGAGCAAAATTATATATATAACTATATCTAAAATCTCTAATCTTGATTAGCATCAAAGAAATATTTTCCCATACAAATCTATTTAATTGTTGTTTGCTTGGAGGTTCTTTTTGTTTCTTTGTTTGTTTGTTTGTGAAAGGAGTTAAAAATATAATAAAAAGGAATCACAGACTCAGTTACTCTATCAAGATTTCAAACACTAATTCTGCAGATTCTACCTTACTGTATTCGTCTGTAAATAGTCATTCCTTCACAAATTCAATTACTTTTGGATCCAATCGATTTTTTTTTAGCGGTTTGGCAAGAAGAAGTTTCTGTGGGTCATGAGCATGGGCTCCATTTGCTATATACTCTTCTTGGCACAGCAGTAGCTGTGAAGGGATCTGAGTTCACTCAGAAATATGCAAGAGCCCCAGTTTTGATGCTGTGAGTTTAACTGAGTTTTGGAAAATTTGTTCATTTTCCAGGTCAGGCATTTACTCTGTCTCAGGCACAGCAGGCTCCAGCCAGTGGGGATCTGCTTAATGCCCCCTGTCTTCCCAGAATGAGAACCTCCCCAGAGTTCCATTACTGGGGCACAAATTAAGATTTCCACGAAGATTACATGGATAGCTTCACTTAAGGTTGTCCCTGATGTAAGAGGATAACTTAAACAGCTGCAAACCTCTCTTCTGCTTCACTTCTGTCCAGGGAGCCCTACTAGCCTTGTTGCCCAAAGATCTCTCTCTCTCTTTTATAACATAGTTGGTAAGCTTGGATTAAAAAGTTTCAGCTCAAGTTGAAACCAAACCACTATTCTACAAAAGGCAAAAGAACTATAATTGAACATCCCTGTTCCCTGGTGGTATATTGTCTTTTTTCACGTGGGTAATACAGAAAATATTTTCTTTCTGTTATAAAACGCTATTTTATGGTGGGTATGCTATTGCTGTATTGATCAATGTAAGTAAAACCAGACGAAATTCTTAAAAGAACATAATATAACAGAAATGGATGCCACGAAAATGAAAAATACAGAAAGTACATATCTGGAAAAGCAGTTTAACATCTGAGAATTGAACCAATCAATGATTTCCATCTTTTGACGCAGGGTGTACTTTACAGAAAGGTATGCAAAATGCTTTACAGTAAAGTGTAGCCTAGGGAGACAGGGAAAGCCTTTAAGTGAGATCTTTAATAGCAACTCATATACAGAGAAGGGAACACTACCATACAGCAACATAAAATAAACTGAATTCAGAAGGCAGTATCTGTACAAATAGGTATATACTTTATGGATGAATGAAATTGCATAATTATTTTTTAAGACACATATATGACAACTATGCTGGTAACACAGTTTTCAGGTTGCATTTATGGTATTCTGAATTTACTTTCTCTAGTTCATTTCCAAACTGTCTGTAGCCTTGGGTTCACAAGAAGATGTAGATGGATTACGGCCATGCAAACACTATATCCTTTCATGGGGAAAAATACTTGGCGTATGGAGAATTCTTGTGGGAAATTATTGCTGTACTTTTACAGTTCTGATATACTTCCTGAGGCATTTGCCCTGGTCACTCTAGGGCAGCAATAAGGACTTCTGTCCCATCCACTGAGTGAGCTGGACTTTTTGTCTGATCATACATTCTTAGGTGCTTAAATAGATAAAAACAATCTGACACATGTTATAAATCGTAGGACTAATAATTTAAATATTTGTCAGCATGTTTTTCCCTACCCTGCCTGGATACTGAAAACAATTCTTTTTAGACTTGTACAGGCTATCATATCAAAACTACTTTCAAATCCAAATTAGCAACCTCCCTGCTTTCTCTGAGCAGGTTGCTCCTTCCTCTGCCCTTTCCCAGGCAAAGTTGTTGTATATGTTTACTTGATCACTACATCAAAAGGTGATGTAGGAAATTGTCTGATATGAGAACTTTACCTTTTGGGAGCACTTTGTTTTTTAGCACAGATCAATACCCAGGTCTGAACAAGCTGATAGATTCTGCTGAAAAAATTCTGACTGGCCGAACCTTGGGCTGGAGAAAGGGTTAATAGGAGTGGGTGTCTGGAGTCAGCTCTGGGGTAACTGCACCTTGGCCAGAGCTGCCGAGGGTGAGTCAGTAACTGACCATACCCTTAGAAGCTGACACGTCTTCTAAGAGCACGATGTGTCTTCAGCATATTAATAACCAGCCTAATACTCTGGCAATGATACTCTCATTTGAACTGAAGACAGATGGATAAGGTGCTTTGCCAAAAAGTCCATTTGTATTTTACAAAATTTCTTGCGACCTTTAACAGAAATTTCTATTCTGTGTTGCTTTTTGTTGTAATCCATGATTTTTTAAATTACATTTTCCTAAGAAAAAACTCAAAACTCCATTTTTCTCTCTCATATATGGGCTAACTCACAGAAAATTAGAGACCCATCTCTACCTAAAGGAAATGTTTCTTTTGATTGTTGGTAAGAATAATCTTATGCCAATAATAAAACTTCTTGGTAATACAGAGATGGATAACTGTCATGATGGTGCTTTATTTCTTACTCTGCTTTTTAAGTGAATAGTATTTATTGAAATTAAAATTACTTTCAGTTTAATAATGACCTTTTTAGGCATGGTTGTCAATGCTGAAGTGTCTTGTCTGCACTTCCTTACTATTTACAGATCTTTATTTCCAATTTTGTGGTTTCTCAGCTCTTTTCCAAACTCACAACTGAGGCCAGTAGTGTCCACAAAAAAAAAAACCAAACAAACAGAAAACCCCCACATTCTTTTTTAGAGCAATAATTTCTAGTAAAAACATACAGGCATACAGCTGTCAAATAATTAAATGTGTCTCTAAAGGTGAAACTAATCCTGAAAAAAGGAACAAGATTATCACTCATAGTTGTTGTAGAAAGAAATGAAACCAAAAGCCAATTAAGCCTAAAAGAAAGAATTAAACTTCTCTATGCCTTTTGTGTAAATGCCTTATAGCTTTTGTATGTTGAGAATACGCATTGTTAAAGACTGCAAAGTCCCCTCCAGAACAACCTTTCACTATGTCCACTGAAGAATACTGCTTTTCCAGACAGTATTAAATGTTCATTCTTTTCCAATTATTGAAGATAAATATTAGTGATAAGACTTGAACTGGCAAAAATAATTGCAATAGAAAAAGGTGCTTGAGAGATATTTTTATGTCTTCTAAAGGATTCTGAAACTGATATTAATCCCATTGGCTGTGGAAGCCCACTGTCATTACTTTTACTTTTATTATCTTTACTTTTAATTTACATCTCTAGGAAAGTGATCTTTGCTTTCTTTGAGATCATAATTATGATTAGACTTTTCTTTTTTCATGGCTAGACAATGTCCTTGCCACTCCCCTTGAATTTTTTCCAGTATGCAACTGTTTTGTGATACCAGCAATCTTATTTTTTTCAGTTACTATATTCCATAATAAAGTAAGTTTTGTGCAAACATTTTAGCATTCATAAAAGCTGCTAGTCAGCAAAGCAAAAGAGTGAAGGCTTGTCCATACAATAAAAATAGACATGGAGATTTTTCAAAAATTCTCATTCTATTCATGAATGCCACAATAACTGTGGGTTAGATCCAACACAAATACTTAAATATCAGGCACAGCAACCATAGTGCACATCTCAAGAGCGAAATTTGAGAGAGGTTTTCCATATAAATATGAAAAATATCAATCTGTTCATCTTCTGGAGACACCAGTAGTGTACAGCACAATCTCACTGGGTGTTTTTTTTTCTTTAGATTGTTCAAATGCCAGTGTCACCTAAAGAAAGATCCTTGATAAAGCCATAGATAAAATTGCTGCTCACAGTGGAAGAGATTTTGAACCAGAAATGGTCTTTTACATGTAGGCAGAGAACACTCCATAACCAAAAAATTTGGTCCCAGTTTCATGGATCAAACTAACATTTGACACCCCAAAATCTCCAGATCTATTTGTATAGATGGTCATCTTTTGGGTCCAGGCCTAACAGCAGCAACACGGTAAAAATCACCAATGCAATGTCTTGTTTTGTTTTAGAAAGCTTTTCTTCTCTAAGTCTGGATGCACAAATTAGTTAAGAAAAGCTACTCAGAGAGATCTGCACCTTGTGGTTGGGGGAACAGATTGTAATGTTTGTGGGAGTGCTACCTGCAGGAACTCACCTGAGCCCTTGGCTCACCTCCCAGGGCTTTGCCTTCTGCACTCATGAGCTTTAGCACTGGGAGGGAATTTTGCTGTGCCTAAGCAGAAAAGCTGTTCATTAGACTGCAACACAGAGCTCTCAAAACTTCTGTTTAGCCTTAGACCCTGGCAAGTAAGCTCTTTGATGTTTAAACAGTTTTACAAGAAGTCTGCAGGGAGACAGGAACAGCTCTGAGGGGCTGAGAGATGCCTGTCACTGAGAAGACACATGCAGTATTCCGCACCGGCATTTCCAAGGGACTGGTGGCTTCAAGCCACATATGTTGTATTTCTGCAGCCCAGTAAAAGAGGTGACAAAATCAAGTATAAACAAGGCCAGATCCTGGCTGCCAGGATGAAATGGAGACCTGCAGTCACCTGGAGATGGTAAGTTATTTGAGGATGTTGTTATGTGAAAGCTGATGGCAGTACTCAGAAAGAGGTGCTATCTTCAGCAGTCCCAGTCAAGGGGCAGCATTTCGCAGGGAGACAAGGATGAGCATGTTTATCCTCTAAAAGACAGAGGGAGAATCTTGACCACACAACTGATGCTTTGAGTGGCTACCTAGAAATAGAGACTAGACAGAAATAAGGGAATAAAGGTAGGTATTTATTTGAAAGGAAGGGGAAAAGCTCACTCAAATTTTGTTTTACTGTTCAGGCAGAGGAAGCATGTTTGAATTTGGGCTTTTTCACCTCTGTGTGGCTGCGTTACCCTGTGACATGCCAGATCTGGAGAAATCACCAGCTCCTTTTCCATTTCCATCATACCAAAGATAGAAGACCCTCTCAGGATTCATCTCCAGAGCCAGGCTGTGAGCTTTTAACAGTGAGGAAAACATTCCAAGCCGGCAGTTAGATACATCAACTCCTTGGAGGGAGGACTTTTAGATCCAAACAATCATATCATCACTTCCAACTGCTTATAGTTTAAGCAGCCTTCAGCTTATTTAGATGACTTCTCTGAATTCTATTTCTACAGCTTTGTGTCCCAGTACAATGGGTAAGGCTTGTGTCACTGATTTCCAGAGAAGCAGGGATTGCAATGCTGAGTGTGGTGTTGTCCATAGTGTTTTTACGGATTATGCCTTCCTAGCCATGAAGTAGCAGCACTTTCAGCCTGGCCCCTACACTGGCCCGTGGTGAGAAGACACATTCCACCCACATACATCCTTGCCAACAATGTGCTACAGCTTCAGACTCTGTGCACCCTCTGTAAGATTAAAAATGCATCTGTCTCTATGGGAAAAGAGACAGGGTGATGCTGAAGGTTTTAGAGTTCTTACAGATGAAGTAAAGAGATGGAATCTTTTTCTACACTGTCTGTAAATTTTTCTAACATGAGGAATCATCCATAGAAAGATGATTGGTCCTGGTCTTCAAGCCTATTAACTCTTTGGATGCCAGAATGAGACTGACAAAATGTTTCATTACATAGAAGCCTGGTCCAGTTCCAGTTAACTTCAGAGAAAACTGGATTGTAATCTCAGAAGCAACTGGGGTGATAGATTCTTCAATATGGGCATTTACCTCTTGAGAATTTGATGGATATCAAATTCAGTTCACAGAAGGCTGGTTACACGTCCTACTATTCTTGAGTTTTGCTCAATATGGAGAAAAAAACCATGTAGTTTTGAAAAGCTTTACATTCTATCACCAGTAACTCCAGCTTTCTAATACATTTTCATTTTGATTTAATAGAAGTTGAACATAAGTATTACGTTTCAGTATAGCAATTTCAATATCTATAAAGATTATAATATAAATCCTATTTCCTTCACTTGTCTGCTTTAAAAATTCAATGATAACTAAGTAATTTTTTCAGAAGATTATGAAGCAGTCCTTATTTTAGGGTCCTGTGTTGGCTCAAGGTAAAATGCTTGACAGTACCTCATCATTATTTCTCACTAAATATACTTTCCATATTATTATTCCCAAACTTTATTTCTATCCAGACATACATATAACTCCTTGGCATTAACAGGAGTCCCACAGGCACGACAAGGATATAAATAATATTTCTGTAATTCTATTTTTTTATGAAGATTTTTCAGATTTTCTTAGTAATTATGAAATAATAAAGAATTGTCACAGAGCAGCAAACAGCTCAGTAAGTATTATTACCTGAGTTTTGCAATTAATGAGTTTCTTAGAGCACAACAGACAAGGTTAGTAGACTGCCATGTAACTATTGACAGAATTTATATCACAGATATACCAGCTAATTCTTAAAATGATTAAAAAATATTTTTCCTCCATAGTTCACCAACTGACCAACCTTTTTTCAGGGAAGGTTCCACTTCACCTAAACCAAGAGAAAAAAACAGATATCAGAGAAAAGATATAATTTTAAAAAGAACAAACCCACATTTTTTTCATATTGGCTCATTTTAATTTCAAAACATAATTTTTCTTCTTTATATGATAAATACCAAGCATCTATTCTGAGATTTTGGATTTTTCATAAAGAATCTCTCTTGCCATAGAGTTTTGGGTAGATAAATTCAAGGTGCAGTAGTAACTAAGAAAACATCCACATCTCTATTTGTGCTTCTGAATAATAACTTGTGACTACAATTTACAATTTGCTTTATTTTATACGTTTCCATGTTTTAAGAAAACACTCACTGGTTCAGTTTTAATTCCAAATGATAAAAATACATATGCAGTTTAGCAAGACTGTAAATCTAGCAATGATTCCAGTGAAACCCAAGGCAAAAAATAATCCATTTCAGTGTAACTATAAGCACTAGATTGCTGCAATATGTTATTCCACCTCCATGCAGGACACGGAATTTGAAGGTGTGAGCCTGAATGACTGGCTAGTGTGTAGCCTCAGCTGCACTGACTACAGCACAGAGTGGGCAGGGTGCTCACATGCACTTAATTTTTATGATATAGTGCAGTAAGATGTTTTACTGCCTATTCGCACTCCTGGTTGATACTGATGAAATTCCACTTGGGCCAAACACTGCTAGAACTAAGGTTTCCAAACCGAGGAAACATCAGATCTCGAATTTTCATCTGTCAGGTATTTTATGACTTCTCCTACTGCCATTAACACTTACACATTCAAGTGTTTGAACGTTTGCACGTGCTTTGGGAGCTATGAAATGCTAAAAATGCACACTGATCAAATTTTACCAAGCTCTTTATATTCCATCTTTTCTGTTTGTCAACCTTATGAAAGACTGGCTTTCTGCTAGTTGTAAACCATATCTCAGAATAGGATGCCCAATTCACAGACATTCATGTTATGGTGCTAATATAAAAAGCTCATGCATGTATTAAAAGGTAAACATTTGATAATTTCTCAAGCTACTGAACAAATGGGTAGAAGTCAGTTTCAGTACATGTCTCTTTTTAATTATATTCTGGTGTAGCCAAATAGAATATAAAATAAACTACTGTGAAATGAAGATGTCACTCCTACACTCATCGCTTGTCAGAATGACCAGTATGATGTGACACGATGATCCACTACTGACTGTGAGCAGTCTCTGCTCATACCGGGAACTAGGTTTTATTTTTTTTTGCTTTGTTTTGATTTTTTTTTTTTTATTAACAGAAGGAGAGTTATTTCCAAAATCAAAATATTAGTAATTTACTTTCATTTACCAGGTGATGTCAGATGAAGAATGGTACCATAATGGCAGAACCATAATTTCTAGTAAACTGAATTATTTGCAGTATACCATCCAAAATCCCCTTAGTTCAGGAGAAATGCTATTTTTAGTTTGTTTGTTTCAATATATTGCCCTGTCATCAATATGTCAAATAAAAAAAAAGTTCTAAGTTTCCTGATATATCTTTCATATTTTTCAGGGTTCTTTAGATTCTTGCTGATTAAAAGAAAATAGTTATTGCCATTCTCTGAAGCAATATCCTGATGCATATTTTGGTTGTGGCTTTGAAGTCCTGTATAAATTAGTGCTCTTTACTTCAAGAGGTACTAATGGTAATATTTAATTCTGACAGCTTTTCTGTAATAGTACATTAAACATGAGATGAAAGCTAACAAAGAGGCCAATTTGCTGATTGGAATAGCCAGTGGATTCTTTATTAGCAACAATGTTCACTTTTCATTTTGTTCGACTGTCTTGCCTGTGAGGTTAAAAGCCGAGTAAGCCAACCTAATGCGTGTAAAACAGCAGTTAGAGCAGTTACAGAGGTCTTTACATTACAAATACCTTCATCACTGTCATCATCATCACTCCATATGATGTCAGACAGTAAAGAAAAAAAGCCATAAATCCAATCAGAGGACTCTTCCAGTGTCTCATGAATGATTCTCAGTGGTTCTGTGCTGAGCTTGTGAACAGATCTTCCTGAGTGCAGAGTTTAAAACAAAAGCGGTTTGAAAAAAAAAACCCAAAACAAACAACTCCTTCATTAATAGAAGTTAATCTTCATTTTATACAGGACTAGTTATACTACTTCTTTTAGCAGAAATAAGGATTGTGAGTGTTAATTTTTATTATTCAATGATTTGAGGACAGCTCTCCTTCCTGTGCAAGACTGGTACAAACTGCATCTTACTGCACTTGCTGTTCACAGAGTGATTAAGGACCCAGTGTATAATTTGGTCTGACGTTGTACTCCAAGTTCTGGCTCTCCTTCTGAGGCCTGGTTGGGCAAAATATAACTATAGATTTCATTCTAATATCCATCATTTTAGATAATCTCTTCCTTTCAGCCCAGTTTTTAAATCTGACTCAGGTCCCCTGCCTCTCGATGGCTGTCTAGGTTTCAGTGCCATCGGGGTCCCACTCATGTCGTATCTTCCCCGAGCTCCCTTCTTTACACAAGTCCTGGCTGAGGAAGTTGCTGAGCCCTGGATTAACTACACAGACTGGTCATGTCATTACCATGGACCACACATACAGGATGGGAAGAAGAAAGCTGTACTGAAGAAAGCCAAAATTAACCTGAGTTCAGAATAAACAGGGATGCTAATCCAGACAGTGGCACACACACAAACTCCTGTGATTCTGGTTCTTCTCTTACAACTTTCACATACACTTGTGCACATCTGCATATTTAATGTGTTCTGGTCTTACGGCCCCTGTAGACAAGCACACGAAAACAAGAAAGCTGTGCAGTTTCATGTCCTCCACCTTCCTGGAACCTCTGATGGAAGTGAGACTTTTGCTCCCCACTGCATCCCCACAGCCAGGCAGTGCAGCCATCAGTGGGTAATACTAGTATTCCCTTAGAAGCTTTTCCAGTTGGGATTTCACCATATTTCTCTGTACTTGACAGACTACTTCAGAGGGACTTTCCAGCCCCTGACAGACTTTTTCTTTTGACGATTCTGTGCAGCAATTTTCTATTTTGTTGAACTCTGTACCAAACATTGTTTAAGAGGGACAACCCTCATTTAGTTTATGTTAGTGCCCACTGAACTTGAAATGGCAGACTGACTCATTGCCTGGTCTGTGTGAAGCTTTTCCACAAATATGAACAATTGAAGGTAGACCACAAATATGATTTGAACTTTTGGCCTAGTCTTGCTCCTAGGAGTTTTGATAGAAATATGTACACTGACTTTAACAGTATCAAGGTGGGAACCATACCTCTGTTTCACGTTATCTTTCTGTAGGTAGATATTTCAGTAGGAAGCTAAAGACAAATCTCTTCAGAACTACTTCTGACTGCAGTGCTCTGACTCACAAGCCATATCTTAGCATTAATCAGAAACAGTCTCACATGGACTTGCAGGCTACAAAGACAGGCAAGGTGCAGGCTTAAAGGAACTTTTTTCAGTGACAGCAGTATGAACATTATTTTCTAAAAGTGTTGTAATGAAATTTAGAGGTAACTTTATTTGAAGTATAAATGTATCATTCATATTATTTCTAATTAATTATTCTGAAACACAAAAGACTAAGCCAACTTTCTCTTGGTTTGCACCTGCTTGTTGATAATGCAGACCAAAGAAACACTGTAGTTAATATTTTATGAATATTGTATTATATAGGTATATGCTACTGAACAATCAGACACATCAAATAAATTAAAGGTGTGACATGATGCAATGACATAATTGCAAAGAAATTGAATGTACTACTGTGCACACTGTTTTATTCAGAAAGATTGACTAGCAAACCAGCAAATATTTTCTTTGTTTAGCATGACAGTTATTTGTTTGCATTGTCTTCATGCACTGAGACGTAGAGATTTAATTTTTCTAGTGATTTGCCACAAATACTCTTCTCAAGCATTAACCAGGAAAATGAATACCTATATTTAGGCTCTTAAAAAGTAAGTTTGTGACCTGACCCCTGAGGCTATTTGCACTTTATTCTAATCTAGAGGTGCTAAGGAGTCGAAGTGAACTAATAGAATGGACATGGCCAGAGGTGTCTTAGCATAATCAAGGTTTTGATTCACAAGCAGGGATGGTTTATCTTTGGACAGCTGCCTTGATATTCACTGTGGCTATCCACCCTCCTTTTACCCACTGATTGCTTAGGGAGGGCTCAGTTGCTTTTACAGCCACTGGTTTTTACAGCTGCAGGGGCAACAGCTGTAAAGTAAACAAGAAGTGGTATCAATTTGTTTTAGTATACTAGTCTATCAACTAGCAGTTCAAGAACTGCTTCTGCTTCACAGGTAGCAGAGCTGTCCCCCCTGGGCAGGCAAGGGAAATGCTCAGAGAAGTGCAAGATCAAGAGCAGAGGAAATTATTCCAAGCACCCCAAGGCAAGCCATCTTTGCTGATGAATCAGTCTTCAACATCATATCCTGGTCTTTAATTCATAATATCTTCATACCACACTATGAAAAGGGATTAGAAATTTAAAGTGTCCAGAGGCAAAATTCTCCAGTCATGCCTATGCTAACAGGCCAAGTTCCAATTCTGTTTAACATAGAAAGTTTAGAAAAATCAGTTTGGAGTTGTGTAGAGGACACTTTACTGATATTTGCAAAATGAAGTATTTTGTATTCAAACAGATACTGTGAGCTCACTTAAGGTCTGATGCAAGTGGCACAGACCTGGAAAATTATGTCTTGAGCACAGATCTTCTGTTTAACTTCTGTTGCATTTCCAACATTTTTTAAAACTAGTGCTAATACTAATGATGTGTCCTAGAATTCTTAAGAACACCACACAACGTGATGCTGGAGTGAAAATTACGACTGATTAAATCCATGCTTTTAGTTCTTCCAACAGCTTCGACAACACCAGGTTCTACGAGGTCCCTAGTAGAACGAAATACACTAGAAACACGGGAAATGAAACAATTCTGGTGGTAACAAGTACAGAGAAAGATTCGATTTACCTCATACACATGCAAAGAAAGACAACCATTTCCAGAAGATTTGCATACTCTTGCTTTAAGAGTGAAGCTGAAAGAATGCAGATTTTCATAACAAATTTTGAGCTTGACATTTTTTATTTAGAGATGTCCAGCAATAGAAAAGTATGATATTTTTTACAATCATCTTGTAGTCAACTGGATTAGAAGTCTTCTGTCCAACTTCTCATTTCTTAGCCAACCTTAGAACACTAATTATTTTAAAAGAAAGCTCACAACATATTTCTTTTGCTAACGTATGGTGTGTAATATAGAATTTGTAACTAATCTATATCTGTAATTAACATTATTACAGATTCATATAATTTATCTGAACTATAATTAATATATGATATAGCACATAAAATCTATTGCTCTGGAAGTAGAGGTGATCAGATCTTGAATTTAAACTGTAAAGAGCCTTTATCAATACAGAGTATTTCTCAGCTAGATACAGACTTGTGGAGTTCTATCTTTTGCTGAACTTTCAAATAGGGATTGAGCCAGTTGTTTAGTCTTAGATAAAATAGTAAACAACTACTAAATGTTTGTGGAAGCAAGGGAAACGAAGTAAATGGTTACTGAGGAGGTTAAGTTCAGACATGAAACATACAATTAATACGGAAGAATTTTGCTGACACTATGGAATTACCTTTAACCACCATTTAAGTTCAGATTATCCTGTTTAGCGAAATGTACTTGAATGGGTACTGAATCCCCAGTGGTTTCCAGACTCTCTCAAAAGACAGTGCAAAAAGGCATATTGTGACCTTCAGAAGGCAAGTGTCTCACTTGCCTCTGAAATCTGTTTTAGGGTTACATGCATTAATTTCCAAAGGTGCTCACTCCTTTTCATTGACTAGAAAGGAAGTCTGGAAAATTAGCATGGACATGTCACCTTATTTTCATATTACTGAGGTATGTGACATGGATCCTGCTAGTGATGCTGTTTCAGATTTAAATCCTTCTTGTTATTGTACATTTTGGCTAAGCACTTTGATTTGTAACTTTACATTCGTAATTAATTCCAGGTCAATACAACTATTCACCTCGATAAATTACTTACATTCCAAAACAACACTGATTCCACAAAAATGCTTTGCTAGAACGTCGTGTTTGTCATAGTCTTTTATTACTTGGTACAGTATAAGAGATGTTTTTCAGATCACTAAAAGTTCATCTTTATTTGTGCTGGCATGTTCACTGCTATGAGAATAAGTAACAGTTTTGTTGTTTTGTTTTCAGTGGAAACATCAGAACTCCAGAATCTTCTGGAAAATGCTGAAATTTGAAAGAGTTAAAGCTGACAGATGAAGAATTCCAATCAAACTGAAGGAATTTGTATACCACCTTTCAACGAAATCTTACTTTAGGAGAACACAATTGAATGTGATTGGAGAATGTTTGTTAGCTGTTAGAGATATCTGGAAGCTTGTTTGGGTTTTCTGTACTAAACATATGCAAATATCTTTAAAATAATTATTTAATAAATAGTTTCAGATGTCTTGTACGTATTAAATACTTCTAAAAACTCTCTATGTATTTTGAAGAAGCACATCAAGTGCTACAATTCTTTGTAGCTCTCTAGCATTATTGGTACAGAAAGAGTAATGTGATTAAAAAATGTGAGAACAAAAATTTTGAACAACTAATTTCTTCATTTCTGAAGTCTCCCTGGCTCACAATTTTAATTCCAAATGATTTTAAAATCAAATTTTTAATCTTAATGGTAATTAATAACTCACAATTAACACAGCTCCTTGAAACCAGACAGTGATAGTCTTCTCAAATTCTGCAATTGGTGTTAGCTATGTTCCTGGGATAGAAGGTAATTTTCATAAAGTGACAAAGTATTTTTGAACAAAAAAAACCTTTTTTTCATCAGGACTGATAATGAGTACTTTAACAGTCGTTTCTGGAAACAAGAATTGAGTAATCACATGATATGATTTGCTGTAGCCTCTCAAGCAAATTTGGTTATGTTTAATAGTCTGTGTTATTTATTCCTGTGAAGTGCACAACAAAAAGTGACTAATTGATTTATCTGTGCAAATCACTTCAGTCATTATTCGAGTTTTAATAACTCTGCCAGAAATGTAGCTTCCTATCAATCTTTTTTGCTTGTCAAATGGTTAAATGTATATTCTGAATCCAACCTATGTTAAGGTGGCTTTTTTTTTTAATGGATCACAGCAAATTAGTTAATAATTGTTGGATTTTCATCAATTACATATTTTGACTCCAGTGAATTGAATGCAATTAAGTTAAAAACGATGATAATTATCTGGTGCAAAGATTGATCTATGAGATATAAACTACTTCATTGACACTGACAAGGTACAGCTGATGAAGACGGAGAATTTCTATTGTGTTTGATAAAATACAAAAGTCCAACACTAGCTTGTGGTAATAAAACATATCCTATTTTTAGTAAAATATTCTATTATGAATATAGAGACCTATATTTTAATTTGAAAGTTTATTTATTTGTAAGTTTCTTTCTTTCTTCTCTGTGATTTTTTGAAGAGTAGCATCTAAGATACTAAACTCAGTATACACATAAAGTGTCCTATTATTAACATTCCAGTTTATCAACATAGCTGTCCTTAGCTCTTATCTTTCTGTTTCATAGACTAACATTTTTATCAAGTTTATAGCTCCAAGCCATAAACAGGTAAAACTCTTATTATTATAAACTCTGAATTATTAGTAAAAAATACAAATTTAATTTTTAATTGTATTACATATAAAAAAATTTTCCAAGAATGTGCAGAGTCAGCTTCCTCAGTAATTTCCATTTTATAAGTATGTATATTGTAAATATGAAGACTACAGCCTGTAGCTGTCTCTTTCTAATATCAGCCTTAGATAATTATAATGAGGTCAAGTTCATAGAGAAAACCTCACCTGAAAGTGGACAAAGAACCAGTTATAACTAGAATCTACTCGCCAAAATTTAGAAAGAAATTCACAAACTCTCACAAAGTAATCAAATAATTTCAGGTCTATTTGATATAGCCCTACATGTGGACAAGAGTGTATGTTCAGGATGGCCTTTAGTAGTTTATATAACTTGATTTGATATCAGCTAGAAGATTTTGATAGTTCAGGCCCTCATTAGGTGGTGTTTTCTGAAACACATTTTATCTAAAACAATTTGAAGCTTTATTTTTTTCTCATTCTATGGGTTCAGTTTTCTGACTAAGAACACAAGTCTTCAGATTGAAAAGCCGATAAATAATTGTACAACAGCATTTTTAAAGGGCGTTTAAAGTGTAAAATTAGCACCTCAGCTTGACACCATTTCCTGGGAATCTCCTGGCTGGGGGCATCTCTCACCTATCAGGTCTATTTCAAGTATGTTGCAAAACTGAGGAATAGGCTTTTGCAAGCCCCAGCCAGGCGGAGTTGGGGTTAGCTGAGAAGCAGTGCTGCCATGGCCTGGCCTCTGCTCATGCCCATGCTTTGTTATCATCCACACACATGTTCAGAACACTGCAGGCAGAAGGTCTTTACCAGGTGGTAAACAGGGATCATCGCAATGTTGTGAATAGGTGGCTATACCTGATGGCAACAGGATGAACCCCAAAAAGACCAGTTAAAAAAAGGAAGAAACACCATTAGCATTAATGAACATTCTTATCTGTCTCTTGGCTAAAGGAAGCACTTAAGGAGTGAAGGGAGGAGTTGTTTAATCTCTGTGGGGCTGCTGTTATGAAGCAGAAATTGGAGCTCATTAAAAAGAGGAACAATATGCTATAGGTGTGGGATAATACAATATGAATAAAAATTCTACTGCTGAAAAGGATAAATTACATATAGGTGATTCTAGTTGAGTTACTTCAATTTCTTCAACAGCAAATAACCAAAGAATTTCATCATTGCAGTTGTTACTGAAATGAATTACTGGTTTGATTTGTTTGTTTAAAATTAGAAATTTCACAGGTATGATTATGCACTGAAAATTTGCTTTGTGCTTTGTGTCCCATGAAGCATATTTAAGCATGAATTCTCCTCTTAAATCCTTCCCTATTCATTGAGACAGTTTCTGAAATTTCACATTTTCAACTTCATGACCTCCCAGAGTCGGATCTGTCAAAATTTATCATCCTTTATATGCTGGACCTTTTGGGATGAAAGCAGCACTTGCAATACTGCAATAGTTCATAGACTGTCATTCTTTTCAGTATAAACTCATTTTCTACGGGTTTATAACTCAGATATGAGATCTGCTGCAGATTGAAACATGGGAAACCAGATGTCATCTGAACAGCCCTTCTTTAAACTGGAATTCAGCTCAAATCCCTTTAATGTATTTTATCATGGAAGAGAGAAAAATGTTTTATAGGTTTTAGGTACATTAATTGAAGTCTCATATAATTCAATTAAGAATTTCACTAAGAACTTTAAAATAGATAAGCTGTTTAATCCTGCTTTGAATTGCCATTTATAAATACAGTAAAAAATGTATTGCAGAAGACTATAGCACTGTTTTGATAAATTCCAGGGTAGGAGGTTTGTCTAGGGCTTTGCATGTCTGAAAAAGAGAAAAAATTATTTGTTCCATTAAGTTTGCTAGTGGTTTAAACTAGTCCAGAAGTTCTCTCTTTTTCATGACTAAATGCAAATATATTATCAGTTTTAACACTGGTGGATATATTGTCATAAAACAAAAGAGTAAAAGTAAGTACACTCTTCTTTTCGCAGTTCTTAAAACTTTCCAGTGAACATTAGCCCAACAGTGTGACTACAGTGAGATGGCATTGCAGGGGAAAAACGTATGTGTATATTTCTCATAATTATTATATACTACCCAAGGCCAGAAAAAATCTGTGACTGCAAGACAATAAAAGAAATGACCACAAGTTTAGGCAGGGAAATGGTGACTTTAAACTGTGTTATTCAGAAGTTAGTATCGGAGACCCCACAACATTTGGCCAGATGTTTTGCATTAACTTAAAAAGACTAAAAAAAATAATTAAAGAAAACATCTGACTGGATCAGAGCTCCATGCCTCCATGTCCTGTTAACTCCCCATTCCTAAAGGCATTACCTCCCCAAAGATCTGCCTTTGCTTTGCTGCAGGTCTCTAAAAAGCTTCTTTATGGTTGAGCAAAACAAATTAGCCCCAACAAAGAGCCTACTCTTTTTTTTTTTACTTATGAAAACAAAATAGCTAGCTCATTCTGCTAAGTGTGTCTGTTTTCTATATTTTCACTTATTTTGTAGGTAATTTTGGGTTTCATAGATTTGGTGAGGTTTCATTAGGTTTGATTTAGTCTGGCATTTAGGTGACTGGCTAAATCACTGTCAATTTATTCTGAATTGAACACTCTGGATCTGAAATTAGGGTGGTGTTAATTAGCTGTAATTGGTCACAGAGATGGCAGGGAATTTTGAACGCTCTATTAGCCCATTAGCAAAAATGGATTCCTGGCCCATCAATCTTTAGGACTAAAATAATCTTAAATTATTGAGTTGCATTTACCAATTAAAATATATAATCCAGTTATGTGTACAAGAAATGCATGAAATACATTCATGAATTATGAAGCCAATTAAAAAGGTGTGTTTTCTAACACAAAGGATGGTAGTAATGAACTGCTGCAAAGCACACATAAAACCAAAATTAATTTTATCTTCATTTCTGAAAATATTGAAAATATATGAGATCCTTCAGTGCGGTATGCTACTTATTCCATATTCATACACACTATGTACTGTGTGAGATTTGTAGTTTCTTCTCTCAAGCTTTTGTAATGCATGTCACTTTCATACCACGTTAGAAATATTTCAGTCATGTTCACAGTTGTACAATACAGCATGATGGGAATGCAAACTTCCATTTCGTTCCTCAAAGGAATGAGCATAATACACTAAAGCACAACACTGCAAAATTTAATTTCCTTCTCCTGGGTAGATAGAACAGGGGTGAAGCTTTCAGCACTGATCTAATTCTTGTCTCGTGCTTTCCTTGAAATCCACTGCTAAAGCGAAAGCTGATTTGCAGATTCAATCCCTGTCCTAACTTCCGAGCAAACTGACACCCACGAGGCAAAGCTTTACAGGTGCAATCTGTGACACGGGGTCCTCCTGTTATGATATATTTTATATCATAACCAGTGCCTCCTGAATAATACAGAGTACTATAGAATTTACAGCCATTGTGTTCTGGATGTGTAAAATTACACAAAATTGTATCTTAACTCATTCTATGAGTGGAGCTTGAATTCATGTAATCTAACTTCACTTACCTAAACCCTAAGTGTTATCCTCCCTCAGCCTCCCTCAGTTCTATAAGCTACTTTATAAATGCTGAATAAAGAGGGCCAGTAAAAAAGTAACTTATCACATCTACTTCAGGATGAAACTAAACACCTCTTTTTCATATAGTTCTCGGACAAATTTCATCTTATATAAATTGTCAAAATTTCACAAACTTGAAGCTTACTTCTAATAGAATGTTAAACCATAGTAATCAAGAAGCAAAATCTATGGGTTTGCACCCTAATCACAGAAGGTGGTGTGAAGTTCGTACTGATAAATTAAAAGAATAAATAACAGCTAAAATACATGTACTGATACTTCATGTCTTTTGGAATTATTTGCCTTTCAGATAATGAGAGTAAAATTGTTAATTATTGAAGGAAAACAATGCTCAAGTTCAAGTCTGAAGTACTTCCTGCTCAGCTCATGTGCAGTGTTTTTACTGAGCTCCATGAATCTCTGTTTACTCTAGGCAACTCAAAATCTAGGGCATTGCACTTCCTGTATTTTCCAGAGGTTAGCAGCTCTGTAGTGTAATCAGGGGGAACAAATCCATGTCTATTCCTCAGCCACACAGTTCCCAGGCTGGTTTACTAGGTCAGCCTGCTCCTGCTTTCTGCTGCAGTCACTCCTGTGCAATGCAGTCACTGCCACAGCTCTGCTATGGAGACGGTCATTTCTGGCACAGAAACGCAGCGCAAGTCCCTGGTGGGAGCCCGTAGATCAGAATCCTCTGTCATCTTTGTAACTGCCCTTCAAAAATCTGCAGGCTGCTCCTCGGTCACCCTCCTGTCTCCTCTGGGATGAGTTCAGCTCTCTCAGCCCGCCTCATTCATATGCTATGCATATTTTCTGAACTTGAACTTCATGGAACTTCAGGTAGAGAAATGGGAAAGAAATTGAATGCACTGGCTTATGAAAGGCAAGTGTTCTTTGAGGGAAAATACACGGAATTTTCTGCATTTTATGGATTTAAAAAGTACGCAGTTGAATATAATTTCTTTGGCATCTTTCACTTGCATTTGAAAACCAGGAAATTAATTTTAATCATGCTTGCAAAACTAAATTTACAGTCCTGATAATAACTATTCTCTCTTTTTATGCAGGTCTGGTTTTTCAAAGAACAATGTCAAACCCAAGAGAGAAAATGACTGGGTTTTAGATTTAAGGAGCCACTTAGAAACATGCTCCAATTTCTACATTCTATATGAAAAGAAGGCATTACTTCCACTGGAGGTAAACTGTCCAAAAGTCAAAATCATTCCTGTATCAATAATGCCAGCTAGGTGATTCTATGCGAAATCTTCAGCTATTTCCGTGGAATTTTTATAAATTAGAGGATTTAAGTTGAATAAATCAGTAGGAAATCAAGAGTTGAAACCCAAGGGTTATGATAACAGTTATGTAAACATTCTTATATGTATGTAAATACAGAAAACAGTCTAATAAATCCTGGTCTAAAGAAGTACAGCAGTTCCTCTCTTAATGTTTAACCATCAAGACCTGATTTGAATGCTGGCTCAGTTAACCACCTAGGAACAGGAATATTGCTGGGAAGGAAAAGAAACAAACTCATGACCCTGAAATACTAAAGTACCATCTCTCAGAGAGCTCCACAAAATAAAAACTTGCCCTGCAGATTAAATTTTACATTGTTTTATTTCTACATCCTGGTCCGAAAATGTCAGTTTCCATCAACACTTGCGAGATTTCAGCTAATTTAACCAATACAATATGAACAGAATTCCATCTGCTTAGAAAGTTTCCTTCAGACTCCAGTACAAATACAGATTCTTATTGCTTAGCATTACCCGGACTTGTTTATTGAGCATGTGTGACCTGACAGCCAGTTCAGAAATTTCTTAGTTTAAGAGTTTAGTCTGAGTTATGCCCTGGTTCTTGAGTGTTTTGCAAACATATTAAGAACTTGATTAACTGATTGACTGATTAATATTTAATATGGGAAATTAAAGCTGAATATGATAGTTTCTCTTTCTTAGTTTGTATTTCTGTTGTAGCATCAAGTGTTTGGTGTCCAAACTAAAATCTGATCCTTATTTTGGAAGGATCTCTCAAAAATAACTTCATGTTTTCCTGGGACTCCAGTGATGCCCTTCTGAAAACAAAGACAGATGAGAAAAAAATTTAAGAAAGTTTTGTGGTACATTTTCTCCACATTTCAAACTCTGTGACATCTATTGATCCGGGACTGGTTGGTTTCTTTCAAGATCTATATGTATTTCAAAAGCTTTCTAAGTAAATCTTGAAGTCAATATTGATATAAAGCAGGACAAAAAAAATCTATGAATTTACCAGTAAACTAATAAAGTCCAGGAAATTTACTCCAAAACATCAACTCAATTTCTTTTGAATTAAAAGGCTGAAGTGCGAATTTCAATTCCTAGTTAATTATTGTGACAGATACGATAACTTTAGAGACGGAGTTCTCATTTAAGAAAGACAAGGACCCAAAAACAATAGTTTGTTTTCTGCTTCAAATACATGTTTCCCATTTGTTAATGGCTGTTTGCCTCACAAAAGTTTTACTACTGAAGGCTTGCTGAATGCTACACACCCTTTACATATATAGAAGTTAATTTATTTTTCATTGTATATCATTGCCGGATAAAAGGTACAGATATTCTATTCCTTTCTATTCCCTGCTCCTTTTTTTTCTGTTCCTCAGTTAGAACCACAGTCCTTGTACCACCCACGTCATTTTCATCTTTGCCCTCAGTAATCAATATGTACCCCAAAGCTTGATCTTGTTCATTTATCTAGCCAAGTCGTAAACTAGGATAGAGTTATTGCCTTATTGAAGACAAGGGTGTGTCTTAGCTAATATTAAGAATTTAGTCCTCTGTACTTATGGTTTTTGAAGATCAGTTTTAAGGTTAGCATGTTCTTCTGCATTTTTCTGGTCACTGAACTGTGTAAGCAGACATCAGAATACTCAAGGCAACTATTAAAGACTTCATATTTCTGAAAATACAAATTAATACTAATTTTATTTTTCTAGAAAAAAATTTTATATAGAGATTGCAAAACAGAAATCTGACCCTACATGCTCATATACATTTTACGTTACTGTCAACATATTCATTTTCCAGGATGAGGATGGGCTTCAAAATGGAGAGACTTAAATTATACAAAAATATGAAATGTAAACTAATATGCTCTGACATTTCTCACAATATCTTCTCTCTTGGTAAACTCAGCAGAGACCCTGTGCTGTCCCCAAAGAGGTGAGACACAGGCATATTTATGTAATAGACACTGCTTAATAAATTTTTAAATTTGAATATACAAGGTGTCAAACAGAATATGCTGAATTTTACCTGCTAAGTCTTTGTAATCCACCAAGTCAAACATTACAATAGCTACTGCTGACCAGGTAACAATCAGAGCAACAACAAGAAGCCATGCTGCTGGTGAGCTGAACGTTGTCACAAGGTCTTCTGTCACTGATTTCTTGCCCACTTTCATGGATGACGAAGGAACAGATCCGTTCTTACCATCTATTATTGTCGTGGTTGTAGACATGTGTCCTATACAAACAGACAAAACAGAAGAAAACAATGTAACAACTTGGAGCCTTAAAACCAAGAATGTGAATGCTGTTTTGAAACTGTTTTGTAGTCAGAATGTTTAAAACAAATATAAATGTTGTATTACTAAAAAAAGGTTCTTGAACTTTCTGGAACAAATAGTCACAACCAGCCTTTTTGATCATAATATGACATTTTTTAGTCTGCCACAAATAACTACAGGCCTAGGAGAATGATTGATGAAAGCATAAAACATTATTACCCTCCAAAGGATTGTCTGGTTACGGGCTGTAGGCCAGATTCTCAGGTGATGTGATTAAGTGAACTTCCATTGACTTTAATGGAGCTAACGCATCTATGCCACTTGAGGTTTGGCTGGAATTCTGCTGTCAAGGACATGTATCAGTAGCAATAGAAATAGATATACTTCATTTCATCTAACAGAAACACAAATGATTTCCATGTTCAGGATCCTTAAAAGTTGTGAATAAGACTGTAGCTGATTTTTAAATACCTCTGTTTGTAGAATTTTCCACTTAATGAAAAAATTGCCTAAGAAACAAGAGCTACAATGACAAAGCAGACTTGATTCCAGAAAGCATAGGTTTGGTACTAAAAAGCTGGTAGGAAGGTGAGTGCTACTTAGCTAAGTGAGCAGCTGACACACATTAACTGTATAATGGACAGTAACAATAGTGACTTAACCTACTTCTTCCTGAGATATTAAAAATGCTAATTCTGGACACAAACCAAAACTACGGTAACTGTAACCTAACCATATTTGAAAGTTCTCAAATTAATCTGCTTCATAAAAGACATTTTGATAACCCAAACAACCTAGGAAGGTATTTTTTTTCCCATTATATACAATAACAATAGTAAAAGTATTCCTAACACCACACTTCAAACTAGTAGATGATCATGGTATCTCCACTCAGTTTACAATATCTGCTTGTATGCTACAGTTAAAATATTCAAAGATATATTACACATGGTTTTGGTCTGGTTGTTGGAACCAACTTTCCCAAATCAATTTCAGTGACTTAAGGGACCCTTGCCCACACAGACATCTAAAATTTCAAGGAATCAGGTGACACCTGGTTTGCACAGATCTTTGCTTTTCACTTATCTTCTGTCACAGTTGATACAAACTGTGAAACTGATATTTTCTGTGTGATAGAGTTTCTCTAAAGTAAGCAGATTTAATTTCACTTTTGACACAGAAAATGACAACCACTCAGAAACTATTGCTGGAGCTAAGGTACAGGCTGTTGAAGACTTTTCAACCTTTGCCATCACAACATGTATTTAGACTCTCTTTGAGAATCGCAACATTTATATTCCTAAATAAAAGAAGAAAGGATAAGATCATTAATATGATCTTATATATACATACATATATTTTTCTGTTCTTATTTTACCCAAACAAATCTTCCAATACTTATGCTAATGAATACTGGTTTTGTTCCTTTTCTGTAGAATGTTAACACAATAGCCTAAATTGATACTGAAATGCCCCTTTATGTATCTGACAAAAACACACAGAATTGAGAAGGACAATTTGGTGGAATAGGTTCCCTAACTCTTAATCTGTCATTTGTTCATACCCCCAATCTGTTCTAGAATTCTTTTATTTTATTATGTAGTGCATTGTATTAATGTGTAGTTCCCTTAGCTCTGCCTTTTAAGTTTGCTTCTGCACGAGAATCCTGGTGCTGATCAGTGCCTTGATTCAAGTCCTGGAAAATTGCTCTGCTACATAGCAGTGTTGTAAAAGCAAAACAAGATTGGTATATTACATGTTTGTTTTTACTTATTTGAAATGTATTCTTATTTATAGAATATTTATTCTCCCTATAAATAATGTCTATCCCCTAGGATAGAATGTATACAATTTTTAAAAAATGTTATGAAACCATCACCACTTCCATTCATCCTAACAAAAAAATTTTAGATCAAACATTTCACAGCAGGAGGAAAAATCTGCCAAGTGACCACTAACAATAAAGATCATCTTCCTAAGTCAAATTCAAAATCAATAGCATTTTGTTATCCTACCGCATACAAGATGCAAGTAATTTGTGCATGTAACAGGTCATAAATGACACATTATGCATTTTTTCCCCTTGGGGATATCAGTCAGAGTTTATGATGTGTGAGAGAGAATAGAAAGGTACTGTCTCATCTTGACAAATCTGATTAGTACCACAGCATGTCTTCAAGGACATCCTAGTGGCAGATATTTGCAGTTATAATACAAGCAATTAAAGCTCTATGTGTGTATACAGATATAGACTTATAATTACCAGTCAAAAGATCATTCCTCTAGGTCTGTTGCTATGTAAAAATAGTTCTTTCCTATTTAGTATACCTAAATTTTCATACTCAGACCACAATGTGTCTTTGGTGAAGGAAATAGTAACCTATGAATTATCAGTCAGAGCAATGCTGCAGAGACAAAGCTCAAGTATTCTAGAAGGTTATCTATGGCAAGCTTTCGGCTGTTGATGTAGTCAAGTCAGATTTCCCCTTAAAAACTCAGGATGTTATACAATAAAATCACTGTCATTGCATTCATTAAAGTGTGACTGAACAGCTATTGATTCAAATTTGACTGGAAGTCAAGCTAGGAAAATACTGTTACACTGCTGGAGGTTCCTGATACAGGTGCTTGCAGTGTGATTCAGGGGCCTAAGAAAGATATCCAGTGCTGTTTTTAATGCTCTACATTATCAAAGGCATCCTCACAGGACTGGCAGGCAAAATATGCAGGACAGTATCTTTGGAAATGACTAAAAAAAACCCGACAGGATGTCCTAAAGCAAATAGAAATTAGATTTTTATGTCCTTAGATACCTATATAAACAAAATTGGCAGGAGGATTTAATCTGAAGACTCCTGAGAAAGAAACTGTTTGCTGCTACGTAGTCTCATGTAGGGTGGATTGTATATTGATACCATCACCATTTCATGACTCCAAAAAGAAGAGGAAATAACACTGAGATGATTGCCCTCTCTCTACAAGCATTCTATTATTGCAGTACCCAAGGTGTTATCCTCATGCTTTTCTCTGCCTTTTTCTTGTTTTAGGGTGTCTAGCGCTCTGTTCATTTTTGTGCATCTCCTACCCAGTGCTAACTTTCTCCCCAAACCTTCAGTGATGGTATTTACAGAGCTAGACAACAGAGAAAAATGGGATGTAGGTACAATGTTTCCATCACTTCAGCCAGCAGTGATTCTCCTTTTTCTCAGAAAAGTGCCAAAGTTAGGCAGAGCTCCTGTCCAAGAGGTCAATGGGGCTTCAGGTGCCCAGTGGGGGAATGGGAAAGACAGGAATTTTTGTTGCTTTGAAATCATCCGATGGAGCCTATTGAGTTCTATGTTTAAAATTAGCAGAGGTCATTCAGCAACAGGTTAAAATCAGATTGCTGAACTTTTCTAGGTGTCCTTTCCATCCATATAATAAACATTTTCTCTCTCAAGACAAATTTCAGCATCCCTATTACAGCCAGCCTGAATCCAAGTCAGTTTACTTTTGATGAGCACTTCAGTGGATCAGAAGATTCATGAGCGGATCAGTTGTCCCTGCTTTGGGAGAGGCAACATCCATCACAGGACTGGAGGGTGCAGCTGAAGGCTGCTACAATTTCAGCCATCCAATTTTAATCCACCGCCACATGTCTGCTAGAGCCTCTTGGCACTTTGGGTTGTGATTGCTATTGATTTTCAATGAGGATGGGAACTTAAAAAAGTTATAGATACATTTCTATAAAAAGATTACTCCAGGGATATATACCTCTGACTGCATATCAGGTCGCAAATGTCACCTTTACATCAACAGATTTATTTGCTAAATTCCAAACAGCTAAAATTCCGAGATTCTTACTATTCCTCTGGTTTCAGAGTTGTCACTTAGAATACAATCTGAAGACCCATAAGGTCTTGTAAGTATAAATAAACCTTGACAATTGGCGACAGCTTTGAGGAGAACACTGTGTGACTTTCAGAGTCCAGAGTCAGCTTGTAGTCCTGGCAGCTTTGGTAAAATACCCTTCGTATTTGTGGGCCGAGGCATAATCTCCTTAAGGCTTAATAAGCATAGGAGTCCATGGTTAAGGATGGGTACTTGATTTTACAGTTCAACTGCTATACCTGCTACTACTCTAGTAGAAAAATGAAACAAAACAAAACAAAGCCTCCAAAACTAATAAATAAAACTATTCCATTCAGACTCATTCAGGTGTAAAAGAGTAATTTTCTGCATTTATGTTACGCCATAACTATTTTATGTATAACAACCCTATTCTGCCAATAGGACAAAAAAATTAAGTAAAATATTTAATGTGCGATGCCTTTTTAAGGCTAGGCATATTAAAAGCAGAGGGCTAGTCACAATACTGAAAAAAGAGGTTGTTCACTTTTAAATAATAATATTGTTGCTAGGGAAATGCAGCTGGGATGTGAGAAACCTCAGTGCAGTCTGCTCTAAATGAGAGAGCTGGCAGATTTTGACTTGTCTGTTCTACTCCCCAGATGAGCACTCCAATAAATAGGCTAGAGAGTATTCTGCATTCAGGTCATTAATGGGTCCTGTTTGAACTATTCCACTTCACTTGGAATATTTAAATACTAATTAAGGAAGCAGAAAAGAGAAAAAATGGCTGTATAAATCGACAGTGTATGTTAAGCACCAGCTCAAGCCTTGGGCTTTAACCTGGTGACCTTATCAATTCGCCACTGTTGCGATCCGGCAGGCAGGAGTCTCAGCCTACAGTAACAAGGGTACCTCAGGGAGACAAGGACAAGGGATTAGAACCCTTCAGTGAAGAATTGGGCAATGGATATAAGATAATCTGCTGCACGTTTTTCAAGCTCAGTACATCACCCTTAGTGAGTCCACCGACCTGCAGGCATCACAATAATCATTCTTCCTCCATATGGGGAAAAATTATTTCTACCAAAAGAAAGGATTACACCTACACCTGTTGTTCAGGTGATACTTATGCCTGACTGTGACATCCTCCTGCTTCAATGTCTCTGCTAGGGTTTCTACTCCCTTGGCTTATATGAACAGAAAGGAAAAGACAGAATTAATTCTGTGGTTCATAATTAGTACCTTAAGATAAAATATTAGTAATAATATTTTTTCCTGAAGCAACCTAATGACTTTTTTCATGTTTTTGTCTTGTTTATATATTTACGCGAAAACAAAATGAGGAACAGAGAGAAGGGAGACCCTCAGGACAGAGAGAAGAGAGACCCTCAGGACGCACTGTATGCACTGAACAGAGAGCCTCTATCATCTTATCTGGCCAGCACCAGGGGCCAAAAATGCAGATACAGGACAACAAACAACAGAGTGCAGAATATTTCAGAGGAGAAAGAGCTAGATCACTGCAGCTGGTCAAAACCTTTTAGTCTCCTCCAAATACTGCTAAAGTATGCAATTACAGTGGATTTAAAACCATTTTCTGTGGAAGATCTGTAGCCCTGGTAAACTTCAATGAATTAGAAACTTAGCTGGATCCACTAAGATGGATCATGATTTCTATTGAAGATACAAGGAAATATACAGGCAAGACTCTAACACAGACAAGGAGATAGAAACAGGGAAAGACAACTTAAACAGGCAAATACAGCTTATCTCTGAAAGCTCCTCTCTCTCACTATTATCTGCAACAGAGTGTGAGAAGGACAAGGATCTACAGTGCAGCCCAAAAATGGGTGATGGGCACCTAGTGTAGGTCTTCTGAATATGGAGAAGCTTCTGCAAGGTTCTGAGCAGAAATGTGACAATTTTAAGAAAAACTAGTTTATTTAGAGATGCAGCATAAATCTTCTCTTGAGACAACTGACATTCAGCAGTGTCTTCTCTTTTGTATCAAATGATGTCCCCGTACATATGAATGAATGAATGCCACTGGAATAACTAAAAAGAAAAATAAATAAATGGAGTTTCACAACTGGTACCAGAATTCACACCTTTTAAATTCATCACACAATGTACTGAAGTGTTGCTTTACTGTTTATATAATTAAAGTGCAAAGAGAAAAACCTCTCAACACATATCATGCGTATATTCACAAACTTCTCAGACTTTAAGGTAGTCTTTCTGCAGACTAGAGGCTTAGAAAGCTGTGTCTGGGACTGTATATGAGAGAACATATGCAGATTCATTGGTGACTGATAGTTATAAAAAGGTAATATTGTTTATGAAATGTGGAAAATGGCTGGAGATTATGCAGCAACCAATTTTACATGACAAAAGACATAGAATAGAGATTATGGAATATGGAGCAGGTGGTGTATGAAAATCAGCTGAATGATTGGATTCAGAAAAGGCACTTATAATTATTATGGTGGTTGGTGCTGTGTACTTTTTTAATTTCCTTTTCTGTTATTATATCTGTATTGGTTTTATTTTTGATCAATACAGAACATCTGATAATTTAAAGAAGCAAATAGTATTAATCTTTCTATTCATTGCCCAAGAAATTATGTACACCAATCTTTTCATTTCATCGATTTCAATAAGCAGCTTTTAACAGGGAAAGACAACTTTATCAAGAAAAGATACATTCTATCAACCCATTTCATTATCTAGTCCAAAGAAACTGTGTTCTTCGTACAGTATCAGTAAATAATACTAATAGCACTACTACTTCTAAATACTATGGGGTGAAATCTAGAAATTATTAATGCTGTATATTAATATGTGATATATATTTTAGGATTGTAATAATTGCGGTTTCTTAGGGTACTGTGGTGGGTTGACCCTGGCTGGATGCTAGGTGCTCACCAAAGCCATATTACTCCCCTCCTTGTCTGGACAGGGGTGAGAAAATATAACAAAAGGTTCGTGGGCTGAGATAAGAACCAGGAGAATGCAGGCTTCAGATACCATCACAGGCAAAACAGACTGGACTTAGGGAAATTAGCTGGATCAATCAGAACATAATCAGGTAATTAGAAATAGAATCTAAATCTTTCAACCCCTCTCTTAAATTCACTCCAAATTTTTTCTGCCTCCTCCCTAGAGTGGTGCAGGGGGACAGGCAATGGGGATTGCAGTCAGTCAGTTCATTACATGTTGTATCTGCCGCATTTTTTCCTCAGGGGGAGGACTCCTCACACTCTTCCCCTGCTCCAGCACGGAGTCTCTCCCATAGGACACAGTCCTCCATGAACTTCTGTAACTTGAGGCCTTCCCGTAGGCTGTAGGTCTTCACAAACCGCTCCAGTGTGGGTGCCTTCTGTGGGGTGCAGTCCTTCAGGAAAAGGCTGCTCTCGCATTGATTCCCCAGAGGGTCACATTCCTGCCAGGAGACTGCTCCAGCGTGGGCATCCCATGGGGTCACAGCCTCCTGTGGGCACACACCTTCTCTGCTGTGGAGTCCCCCAGGGGCTGCAAGTGAGTATCTGCTCCCCTGTAGGACTGCAGGGAGCCAGCCTGTCTTACCATGGGCTGCACCATAGGCTGCAGGTGTCTGGAGCACTTTCTCCTTCACTGATCTTGGGGTCTGCAGAGCTGTTCCTCTCACTTATTCTCTCTCCTGTCTCTGGTTGAAATTTTTTTTATTTCTCCCCTTTCTAAATATTTTATCTCAGAGGTGCTACTCTCATCGTGATGGAATCAGCCTTTGCCAGTGGTGGGTCCATCTTGGGGCCATCAGATATTGGCTCTGTCAAACATGGGGGAAGCTTCTGGCAGCTTTGCCCAGGAACCACCCCTGTAGCCTCCCCCACTACCGAAATCTTTCCATGCAAACCCAGTACAGATACAGCACAGTACTACCATGTGCTATGTGGAAAAAAGGTAAAGGATCTCCGAGGAAAACAGTTTAACTAATACTAACTAGAAACCTCCATAGCTGTATGATAAGAAAATTACTTTCCAGTCATGTACAGCCACGTTGCAGGAGGGACTGGGCAACTACATGTAAGGGAAAAGACTTTTGAATATGGAAATATAATCTCTGACTCAGGAATTTTCTTTATTTCATATCCCTGAATGCTGAGCAAGTATATTGGCAGGGCAGAGTCTAAGCATTTAATTCTTGAACTTAAAACTTTTTCTTCAACCAGTAGCTGCTGAAAAAGACGAGATACTTTCAAACCCTCATTTTTCACCTGCTAAAATAATTTGAAGGCATGTATCTGATTTTCTTTTTTCCTGTGGACAGTACAAAGATTGCCTCAAAAATACTTTTGTGTATATAAAAGACAGGTAGTACCTCATGTAAGAAGTTGGTATATCCGGTTAACTCCTTGCCATGAAGATTCAAATGATGGATTTGGACCTTTCCTGTACAAAAGGAGTCAGAATCCCCTGGAGGCAACCTGGACTTCACCTCCCTCCTGATCAAGGAGAGAAATTCAAGCAGTAGCAATTGAGGATGGTTTGTCTAGAAAATCTCAGAGAATGGAATGGGGTAGTAGGGAAGAAAGTCTGGGAAGCACAGCTGGGAAAATCAATTTGCTCTAGCAACCAGTGTAACTGTTAAAAAAGATCGTCAGAAGATTTTGAAAAGGAGTAAGTATAACTGCATAAAGGTCTCTTTGCTCCAATCAGATTTCCCCTGCAGAAAAGAAAATTGATTTTTCAGGAATGCATCACTGGGTCCTGTTGAAGAAATATTAATACTAGCTATTGCTTGTTCTGGAATAGGCCAAGGTATGAAATGTAGAATTAGATAAATTACATACGAAGAATCTACCTATTTGTACAGATGTCTTGAAGCAATCTGAGAACTTCAAGGAGGGGAAGTGAAAACCTGTTTCAGCCAGATCTAAATTACACTGTGCTTTAAAATATGATCAGCAGTAAAATAAGTTAACGCTCTCTCCGCTGATATACTTCTAACCTTTGGCTTCAGAGGGCCTGGTTAGGTCAGCAGATATCTGAATGATTTAAGTGCCCACATCCCACTGAAAGTTCATACGAGATGAACCCTAAATCACTTGAAAAGCTGAACTTCAGAGATTTGGAGCGGAATTTTCATGTTTCCTTACATGTTTGAATTTCATAGTCTAGTAGAGCATTGGTTGACACTTCAAATTAAGCAGAAGAAATCTTGTCTCATAACTTAGCAAGGAAGTGTAAAAATGTCTTCACTCAAAAATTGCTTATAAAGAACGTTAGGCTGATATGAACTTTAATCTTCTGCTCTGTGGGATTTTTTCCTGTGTGCACCTGCATTTCAGCAAGCTTTTACATTTTTCTGATTATTCAAGTACCTCAGACACAGAAGGCATTAGTAGTAGTTAAAAGATCTTCTGTGCTGTTAGTCTTATACGACTGATTGTATTGTGAACCTATCTGCAATAATTCATACCTGAAATTATTTTAGAAATAATAGTAAGGGAAGACGTAAGGACCAGCTTTAAAAGATGATGGGTTTTACTCGGAAATTTTACAGATCATTTTACCTACAACTATAACACTTTTTGCAGTAATTTCTTGAGAATTTAGCAGACCACAGGAGTGAAAAATAACAAAAAAATAGGATAAATTATTTTATAAAATCAAAACTGGTGGATGTGCAGTTGATAAGAAGAGAAATGTCATTTACTGCAGTTTAAACTAGATACTAAGATATGGCAAAGGGATGGAGCTGCTTCCTTTCCAAAAGGCACCAGACTTCACCTTTTTATGATCTGAAAATTAGAAATTTACATTTTTCTCTTTGAAGTATCTCTTCAGTTTGATATGTTTTTTACATTTTCTTAGAAATATTATTTTTTAAAAAATCAAATGTTTCATTTCCAGCTTCTCAGTATGCAGATGAGATAAGAATGCAACTGAATTCTGAATACTCAATCTTAAGCTACCAGAAGTCTGAAAAATCCATTATTTGTTTGGTTCCACGTCTGAATTTTTTTATTGATCGTTAGTAATACCTTCCCTTCTTTGGAAATAAATTGGTGCTCTGAAACAGTAAAAACTTTTACCTTCCCGTTCATCTTAGGAATCTGACATTTCAGAAAGAGATGCCAAAGGGATATTTAGACACACTTCTGAGTTGATATAAGCTGAGAGGTACATCTTATCTTTTAAAATGTCAAAATGAAGGTTGGAGAAAAACGATTGCCATTTATCTCTAAATAGCAGTAGACCTTCTGAAGCAAGAGCACTGTATGCAGTCCCCTTGTTACTAGTTTTTGAAAACTCAGCTCTACACATCCTTGAAATATTCAGAAGGGATTAGAAAAAAACATTGACTTATTTTTTATTGTTGAAAAAAAAAAATTAATCTGTTCTCATCTGTAAAATGATGATAATCCTAATAAATATTGAAAGTTCCTAGAATAAATAGTAGGTTACACACACATCTTCACTCTGGACAAGTCTACCAGCACAAAGAAACTCTGTAAAGACAATTCCAGATCTGTGCTTCCTCTGATGGAACTACTATTTTCTCTCAAATAAGTGTATTGAGGAATGGTTAACAAGATTATTTGCTCGATTTCTTTTATTCCAAGCTAACCTGACCATGAAGGTTGGACCAACTTTATATGTCTTAATGGACTCACATGTACAGACTCTGAAAACCAAAGCAATTCTAACAATAATTTACTATCATCTCTGCATGTTATGGTGCAAGCAGTGTCTCCAATTGCAAGTCTGACAAGCCTTCCATATGGAGCTACCCAGTCACTACAGCACTCAAATATGGAGTTCACCACATGCACAGTTTGAATGTATATATTCATAAGTCATATTGAAGAAACTCGGTCTCAGGTGATTTACCAGAGACAGAACATGAAGGTGTTTTAGCAAACAGAAATTGCAATACTGAGTTATGCAGTACATATATATTTATTGAAAAAAACTTTGTTAAAAATTGGAGCAAAAAATTCTCATCTGACAGAAGGGGAAAACTAAAACAAGTGCTTGTGGCAAGTTAGTCATCTATGTCACTGTTAGATCTCACCTGTAAATGACAGTTTGCAACTACATTATAGGTCATGCTGTCTGTGAGAGAGAAAACTGAAAGCAAGCTGCTAAAGAAAACTGTTATGTGGCTTACAAAATAGTATAACCAATTTCCCAAGAGACAGTAGTTAGCTACAGAAAACAGATGAACCAAGGTCTATCTTCCATCAGGGAGTTATTTTCTAATAAATATGAGAGTACTCCATCTGTATGCTTACAAAATAGCTAGAGGCAAGACCACTATATAGGCACCTAAGATAACAGGGAAATGAGGTTTTCTGAAACTTGCTTTTAAAGTTATGTTCCTATCAAAATGTAGACGCAAAATTCTTTCTGATATACTCTTTTTATTCAGTGTGTGTTCCCATAAGAAAAGAATTCTAGGAAGCAGTGGCAATCATTATAGAAATGGTTCATCTGAAGGCTTAAGGTCTGGGTTGGGTTTTTTTTTTTTCTCTTCTTCTGTTTTTGGTGTGAAAGAATCCTTTGGAAAATATCCTTTCAGGCTTAGGGCACAAGAGGGATCTTGAACTGACACGGACGAATAGAATTCAGTGTTTAGTTAAAAATTAATGGTGTGTTTCATCATTTTCTTTTTGCAATAACAATTCCTAAAATCGTAATTTGAAGTGGAAGTTTAACCTTGATAGACTAAATTAATAATATCATTCATCTCTAATCTTTTTTTGGAAAAAGGCATGATCTCTAAGGGCAGCTGAGACATGTAGGATATGCTGTCACAGTGAGAACAGTTGATCTTTGTTGAGGGTTCATATTCACAACACACCTGTCATCTACAAGTATTCTGAAATTCTCAAGAGCTGAGAAATCTTTACACTATTTTACAAAGATTTCTTTAATAGAATCTTATGCCAGATGATCACATCTTAGAAGAAAACTTTATTTCAAATAAATATTAAGTAATCTGGGAAAATGGGATGTTTTTGAGACTACTGAGACTCATTCCTGAACCACCTACCATAATTTAGCCATATCTTAAACCATTTTACTCAGGATTATACCCTTGACAAGTTTTGGAATGTGTGAAAAACTTCTGAATTTAAGTTTGACGAGAAAAGATCACTACATAATATTCATGTACAGGTATGGAGCCCTAGGTATCTTTTCTTTTCTCTTTTTCTT
Organism: Rhagologus leucostigma; assembly: GCA_013397725.1. Classification (NCBI taxonomy): domain Eukaryota; kingdom Metazoa; phylum Chordata; class Aves; order Passeriformes; genus Rhagologus; species Rhagologus leucostigma. Next base: position 2,236,465 of record VZTD01004681.1, on the reverse strand, counting down.
GTTATGCAGTTATTTTTGTGGAACCTCACATACACACTGAAAAAACTAAGAAGATTTAGGATTCTTTGAAGGTTACCTGAGGAAAAAACAAAATTCCTTCAAAAACTGTATCCATTCTCTGCATCCTTCCTCCTGCCAGCCCAAATCAATCAACACCTGTCTGCTGAACAAGGTCATTACCTCTTCTTAGAAATTGTTAGCAACACCTGAGTTTTACCCACAAATAAATTAACAAGAAATGGGTCTAATAATGAATCTGTCTTTTACCCATACCTAAGTCCAGAGAACATCTAATACTGTTAATTTTCACACTGTTACATTCTGAACAAAGAAACCAAAAAGAGTTCCTTAGAAACATAATGAATAGCCTAAAGATTGGTTTAGGGACTCATGCTTCTGTGACCTGAATATCAGGTCCCAAACCCTCCGCATTTATTATGAAGGGCTAGAGATAACCAACAATTTAAATCTTCCTATCACACCTCTTCAAATCTCTGCAGAATAAACGAGATGTAGTAATAAAGACCTCAACAGACCACACAAATATGGGATTTAGGTCTCTAATTTATCCCAGTGACAAATGCAAAAAGTGATTACCTGGCTACATTATCAAGCTCCAGAAATTGAGCCAATCGTTATAATAATTCCTAGAAACAGTCCTCATTAGGAAGTGAGATATTCATGTAGCATATAAAATAAAACTTGAAATTACAGACAAGGCTGGATTAAAATCTATGCACAAGTAAGTAGAGTTCCATACCTCTCCACTACTGCTTTGGGGAGGCCAGCAGGCCTGTTGACCAAGGGACCCTGAGGGTCCACTGGAAGGAAGAGCCCCAGGAGGCACTCTAGGCTATGGTGACAGAAAACGCCACTCCCAGGCTGCTTTGTTCCATTATGATAATATACCCCAGTTCTGCTTCCCTGGTTGGCCCATTGGCCTCCCTGCCCCTTCCTACCTTATCTAGAAGGTTCTCCTATTTCCCTGCTCCTGCCATTGGCCCTTGCGCCCTCGCCACTCCCTCAGAGTTTCCCCACTGGCTCCCATACCCCAGTCCCACCTGTGTACCGACCCCGTGCCCTCAGATTATTGGTCCCCGATGCTCTCTCTCCGCCCCTACCCACCCCCTATAAAAACCTGGTCCCTTCCACTTTCACCCTCTCTTTGTCTTCTTCTGGTCTTCTGGTTGTCTTCTACCCTGGGCCTGCTCCATGTGTGTGGCTGGAATAAACTTCTCCCGTGGACTCTTTGCTGTCGACTTATTGAAGAAGCTGTCCGGTTCGTGTGTGTGTGCAGTAGCCTGCTGAGCAGCTCCCAGCTGGAGACACTTTTGGAAGGTTACGGCCTACCACCACCAGAAACCCGCTGTAACACTGATTGACAAAAGAAACTATGGAATGCAAATTCAGCTTTTGGGTGTTTGCTACGATGTATATGAAAATTTGCTGAATTATAAAACTTTAAAAAATAGTTTTTTCTCTATGTCTTTGAAAATGTAAAAATTTATCCATATAAAAGATATAATACCAAGGAGGATGTTTTTAATATAGGATTTAGGCATCAGAAAAGGAAAAAGAACTTGGATCCATGGTTTAGTTGTTAAGTGACTCAGAGAAGTGACAGCTTAATTTTGAAAATTATTCGCATGAAAGTTTTACTTGTAGGCTAACAGTCCTTTAAACATATTCAGTGACAGATAAAGTAAAAATATTCCCTGAATTAAATGCTTCCTGAAGCACAATATGATTTATTGTAAAAATCTATCTATATAGATTTTGTCTAAAATATTTTTTTACCCTACTTACATTAAGCTTCTAAACGCATAACCCAAACCAGGAAGAATACATTAAGTATAAGCTTACGTGTTTGTAATATATGTGAATTAAAAATTATTCTCTAGTGAGAGACATTTGTAAAATGATCTTAATGTAAGTTTCCAAATTCTAGGGAAGAAATTAAAACTACACACTCTTGGGCGGAGCATAGAATCAGAAAATCCTTTAGGTTGGAAAAGACCTTTAAGATCATCTAGTCCAACAATTAACTCCAAGCACTGCCAGGGCCATCATTAGACCATGTCCTTCAGTGCCACATCTTTTAAAGACTTCGGGGGATGGTGACTCCACCATTTCTCTGGGCAACCTGTTCCAGTGCTTAACCACCCTTTTCATGAAGAAGTGTTTTCCTAATACCCAGCCTAAACCTCATCTGGCAGAGCTTGACGCCGTTTCCTCTTGTGCCATCACTTGTTACTTCCAAGGAGAGACTGAACCCTACCTGGCTACAGCCTCCTTTCAGGTGGTTATAGAGAGCAATAAGGTCTCCCCTGAGCCTCCTTTTCTCCAGGCTGCATAACCCCAGTTCTCTCAGCTCCTCATAAGACTTGTGCTCTAGACTCTTCAGCAGCATAGAATGTTTTAAATTTATCATTAATTTTAATTTACTCTCATTGCATTTTTCTAGTCAGCATTAGCATAAAAATGAAACAAAATGGTTGAAGTGTCTGAGTTGCTCCTTCTGGGGAACACTCTGTGCTATATATGGATGGGGAATCCATTTCCTTACATTTTTGGAATGTGAATATTCCTGAAGTTCAGAGCCTCTCTCATTTTTTGTGTCTTCTTTATAACATTAGACATAAGATTCAGCCTAATTTGGCAGTGGAAGACTAATTAACATGTAAGCAGACTTCAGCAGAGCAGTTCTCAAAACTCAGTGATACGTCTTAGAACAGAATAAAATCTTTCCACTTATTTTAAGAAGATGATCAGTCCCAAAAGCTTTCATAATGTTAAAATTTTGCCTCAGTACAGTTCAAAAGATTTTATTTCAAGTTTTAAAAAAGCCACCATCTTGAGGTGGGCCCTTGATGTTATTATTGCTGACTGGAACAGAAAGTGAGATACATCAAGGAAAAATTTTGACCTGGTTGGAATGATAGTTTCCTTACTACCTCCCATGGATTCTAAATCAACTAATCTTTAGCATCTGCTGTAAACATGCACGAAGTCATCACAAAACCATTCAGCTATCCTTCACAAGCTGTAACACCTCCCCACATTCTCTGTAGAGCAGATCCATATAGCTCCACTATTCCTAGCCCACAGTAACAGCAGGTGCTGCAAAGTTTCCACCCAGCTTGAGCGCCTTGCGTGAGCATCGGACACTTGCAGGACCTCTATAATGTTCCTGGCATCTTGCCTCGACCTTCGTTATTTTGTGCTTTGATCTCTGACTGTTGGTGGGATAGGAAAAGACAAGAACAAAGTTGCACACCTATGCCTGAAGTTCAACCATGAAAAGGATATTTATGCATGTTTGTCCTAATTTTGTCCCAAGGTTTTCCATCTGACAGAAAAACCCTTTTATTTCATATGAATGAAATAGATGTGATAGCTGGCATTGTTTTCCAGATATCCTGTCCTGTGTTCACAAATTTTCTAATGATGCTCAAACATGTCCATATAAACACAATGTTCTCTTACTTACTAAATATTCACATAGTCTCTGGTCACATTCGAAATGTGCAACTGTATTTTGTGTATTTTTATAGATCTTCAAATCTGGATTTATTTGCCCCTGATCTTTTCCCCCTGTCTTCTAATATTTATCCTTTGTCTGATGCCCTGATGGGGCTACTTAAAAACAGAGGCTAAACAAAATTTAGGGGATAAAAGGGAGTATATTTATTGAAGAGCCTTCAGGTACACTTTGGGCAGTCAGAGCCCCAGGGGCTACACCCAAAAATGGACGAGGGGTCACGGGATTTTCATACTTTTGTAAGTTTGGTCCATTTGCATATCAGGGTTAATCCTCCAATTACAGCTTTAGGTAATGAAGTCATTTAATCTAAGTTTGTTCCCCCCAATCCACTTTTGTTTACATATTTTGGGGCCTGAGACAGTAAGGTGTCCTTGAAGTTCAGGCCTAGAGATGAATTGTTTTGTCTGACCACAGTGGGAGAACAGTAGCTAGCAGTCTATATGGAGTTTTAGAGTTACACACTAAAGCATTGCAGAATTACAAATATATGAAAAATATAAAAGCCAAAATCCTCAGGCATCACCTCCAGCTAACACTCTGATGAAAGGCCATATTATTTTCATTTTGAAGAAAAGAAGCAATGGGAATCTCCTAATTTCTGGCTCACTGCTCCTCTACACTAAACACAAGAAAGGCTTCCTGTGAGTGTAGTTGTTTGTCTTTAGCCATTTTTTTAGGCTTTTAAAACACATTCAGCATATGTATAAAGTTTCTTGAATATTTCCTTCTTGGATTCTAAGAATATAGAAGCTACTGCTACTTTCTCATTTCAGGAAACTTTCAAGCAATTGTCTGATATTTCTTTAGTATTAATATAGCAGTTTCAACTCATAACTTTGCCAGTATAATGAAAAGACATAGAGATGTCCTCTGTAGATGTGGAAGTTGATGGTCCTTTCTCAATTTTAATAAAGCTTTTGAGAGTTACTTAGTTATCCTGCCTACATGTTTGCAAGATTTTGCTGGCTGTTACATTCTAGTCAAAGGCCTATTCATCATCTAACCTTTCTTTATAAATTTCCTTTTCTATTATATCAAAAGAGTGCTTCAAAAGCTTCAGCTGTAATTATGTAAGTGCTAATAAATAAAAAGTGCATACTTTCACATCTATTGAAAACGAACACTTACTTTACAGTCAATATTTCAGTCTTAGAGCTTACATTTACTACCTTCTTATGGTCATGTAACTCATAATCTTTCACTCACTAACACAATTCATGGCCCCAAAACCATAGTACATTCACAATGCTATTAAACTATTATGGTGGAAGACAAGAACAGACACAAAATGTATCTAATACAATTGAATGAGTAATAATGAATAGCATTCACAATATTAAATAGAGGAAGGCCATAAGAAATTGTATTATACTTGCTATTTTTCCTGGTTTGGTTTGGGGTTTTTTTGTTTTGTTGGTTTTTTTGTTCAGTTTTTTTTGTTTGGTTGGTTGGTTTTGGGGGGGGGTTTTGTTTGTTTGTTTAAGGTAGTGCTTTATTTAGACTTTAGGCCAAGTGTCACATAGGAATTGTGAAATCAGCTGTATAGGACGATGTTCTTAAAGAACTCTACTTACATACCGCACAGCATCCTCTGCAGTCCTCAGGACCTGAACAGGCAGGGTACTTCTGACAGGTAAGTGGAGAAAGGCTAAAGTGTCTTTAGGGTTCTTACATCATTGGAAACTGTGACAAAAGGTTTGTCTGAGACAAGACTTAAATAAGACATCAGTCTGATATACAGCTGAGCCTGACCAACAGTCCAGATCAACAGTTTATTTCTATCCATCTTGCTGATCAGGGCAGGAGGAGTATTAGTTTTTAAGGGCCATCCATGAGATAAGTTTTATGAGAAAGAGCTGGAACATTTTCCTTGACACCAAATAGGCAGGCATAGGTTAGATTTTCTTCATTCCATTTCCGGAAATGTTCAGACCTGGAGCACTACAACCTGAGAGAGTCACTTTGGTATTTATTCCTCAGAGGGTGCTATTCTCTACTAATCCACTACACAAATGAATATCAAAGACCAGTAGCCATCAAGGGCTTGTTAAAGTTACCATTCCCACGATCAAGTATTGAAAATGTTGATAGCAAGTCTGCATGTATGAGAAAGTGTAAGATCTATTTGTCATGGAAAAATGTTGTCAAGATTTGTACCATGCACAGTGTATTTCTGTCCAAACTGATACTTCAATTCACATCATCTTTAGTCAGGAGCTACTTTTTTTGCAGAAGGAAGTATAGATTAAAAACAGTTAGAGTACTGAAGCATTTGCAAGTTAAATAGTAGAAATTTTGGCAGGTAACTTTTATACAGAATAAATTCTGATGATACCTTCAGAAGCATACAAGCCATGAAAATGGTATTGGTACAAGAGATCCACAGAAAATTAATAGTCTGTATGTTTGGAAGTTCACATTATTCATATCTATGTCCAAAAAAAGTGTTCATTAAATTCTGGTTATAAAATCAATGAAGAATAAAATAATTTATATTTCCTTATCTTCTCTCTCCATTGCCCTTGCATTTAAGTAAGTTGGAAAGCCAAAACAAAAGTTATGTTTCTTCAACCAAAAGTAAATCAGAAAAGTACTAAATGTTAATAAAGGACTAAAAAGATGTGCTTTTTCACATCGAATATGAGAAAAATAGCTCTTTCAGCTGATGAGACACCACTACAGTTCTAGTTCTATTCAAAACAATTGAAAATACACTCTTCAATCACTGTGAGAATAAAAGGTAATATTTCTATATTTAATGTGGCAGGAAACCTTGATTCTTCCAATTAAAATAATGGAAGGCATGAAAGAAGTAGAAAGATTGACAGCAGACATGGATAGTCCTGACCGTGGTTGAAAACAGCTGAATCTTTTCCAAAACCAAATTCAGAGATTTAGCAAACTTCATACAGATAACATTCATTAAAGGCCTAAGTAAGTGCATCTACTTTTTGAAGACTTAGAATTGTATAATTAGACAAAGTGAAATTATTCTCTACAAAAACCTTAAAGACAACAAGGATTTTGTTATTAGTAATAGCAACAATGGCTATTTCAAAGTTATTGACTGGAAATATTCAATGAGTCCACATATGTAAAAGAGTTTACAGTAAACACAAAAAGTGGAGTAAAAATAGGACTGAGATAGGGAAAAACTTTGAATGTTATCTTCAAGAATAGGAGTGTAGAGAATGCATTCTGTGAAAGCTGAAAATATTACCTGAGTTTTCACTCCCACTAACTTGAACCAGTTCAGTCTATGGGAAGGTGGGTCTGACTTGTATATTCCTTAGAGACGACTGAAACAAAAGTTTTTTAAGTGAGGAAACTACTGAGACAACTGTTATATTAAAATATATTTTAAAAAATACACTGACGTTTCTGGAGTTTACAATATGCTTCTAGAACCTAAACTTTAAGATAGTGTGCAGTTCTTCAGTGAAGTGCACTAAGCCTAAAGATTTTAACACCTTCATTTCTCTGTCTGCAGAATACACAACATATTTCGGTTTAAAGTGCATTAATATTGCAGGTGATGTTTGATTTATACTTAAATAAAGCACACTCTAAAAGAGAAGGTGCTTTGGTATTGCTTGCATTCAAAGATGAGAACAGAGGAGAAAGAGGAACACTGTGTACAAACAGGACTTCACAAGGTTTTGTAAACCCTCGATTTTTAGCACACTTTATAAATTTTATTTCTTTTGGTACCTACTCTTGTGCAAACAAAGAAACCCCTTGGTGTTTTTCTGGTTGGTTGGTTGGTTGGTTGGTTGGTTGGGTTTTTTTGCACATTGGAGATTGATTCCCATATTACTTAGGAAACTACAAGCTATTCACCAGGTAATTGAAGAAAACGAGTAGTCAGGGTGGAAAGAAAATCCACAGAATTTTTTAAGGACTTAAAATGTTTTATTCCACCGTTTCTTTCTAATCTTTAACACAAGGACCTAATATTAATCGTAAGTATTTTATGTCGTGTGTGCCTGCAAGACTAGGAACTCAGGCTTCTGCAGAATTTTTTTGCAGACATTGTACAAGACAAGAGGAAAAGTCTCCCTTCCTGCTTATTTGCATAAACATAGAAAAACAGGGAGACGTGGAATTGGCTAAAAATTAGATTTCTGGGCTAGAGAACAGACACATAATAGCATTATAAGGTGCTTTTTTGTTCTTAGTTAAATAGTTTCACCTGAAGAACAGCTGCTTCCTCCAGTGGGACAAGACTGACACTGGAATTGCTCCAATGAAACTGATGTACATCTATTTTCAAAAGAAGATGTAATTCATATCTGCCTACCTGGGCATTTTCGGGTGAAGATGGAGCATCTGGAAGTTAAAATTGTATTCACATTTGAGAAATGCCAAGAATATGTAAACAGCTTGATGAAAGAATAGAGAGGAAAGTGGCAGAGTCTGCAGATACGAGGAATCAATGATTACAACTTCATGGTATTTGCAAATAAGTGTGCTGCATTCACAGCTCACAGTATCTCAGTACCATTGAGAGAACAATGGACAGAGTTAGCTGAAATTTTATGCAAAGTTTGCAGTATCTAAGACTAATTTCTGCTGTGCTGAAAAATTATTTCAGAACATGAAGATTTCTGATACTGCAGAATAAACTCAAAAGCACTGGAAGTACAAGACTAAGAAGTACTGTTGCTGCCTGTTCTGCTTGAAAGAGCACTGATGTGCAGAACTAAGAATTTAATTGACAGGATGATTAATAGGAGTAAAAAAGATGGGGAAAGTGAGGCATGAAGGTGGGTTGCAGGGGTGTGTGCCTATGGGGAGCACAGGCTCAGCTGCTCTTTTTGTTGCACCTGGGGACATGGACCCACTGCAGCCATCCAGCACTGGAAGGAGAGGCATCCCACTGCAAATGGCTCTGGCCAGGGAGTAGTGAGGAATCTCATAGGCCCTGAAGCCCACCAGATGTGGCCATTTCCAGGAGAATGAAGAGTGCAGTAATCACTTTTCTTCTTCTTTGTGTTACTCACGTGAAAAACTCAGTCATCAAGCGGAAAATGTAAAGCATGATTTATATATCGGAACAGCACAAATAAGCACTAAAAATATTCTCCAGAATTTAATTACAAAATCACAGAATCATTTAGGGTTAGGATCTCTGAGATCATCAAGTTCAAACTTTGAGTGATTGCCACCTTGGCAATTAGACCATAGCACTGGGTGCCGTGTCCAGTTGTTTGTTGAACAACTCCAGGGATAGACTCCACCACCTCCCTGGTCAGTCCATTCCAATGTATCACAACCCTTTCCATGAAGAAATTCTCCTAATGTCCAACCTGCACCTCTCCTGGTGCAGCTGGAGGCTATGTCCTCTTGTCCTGTCGCTGGTTTCCTGGGAGAAGAGGCTGACCCCCATCTCATTACAACCTCCTTTTAGGTAGAGAGAGAGAAGGCCTCCCCCAGAGCTTCCTTTTCTCCAGGCAAGTGAGGGTGTTTTGGACAGTTGTATAGTTTAATATTCACTTTACTAGAACACTGAAGCTTAAAATTATTACCAAAAAGACTTTGTTCTCTTAAATATTAAGGAAATCAAAGAATCTTTAGAAGTTTAAATTATTTTAGGGTTCTAGTGAAGGGACTGTTTCCAGCTGCATGAAGTAAAGTCATTAGACCAATGTAGCCCTGACCTAGGCACCACCACAGGGAAAAAAAAATAGATCCAGTGCCACTTTAGAGTTCTCTCAGCCTCCACAGATGCATCTTTATTTCTGATCTATGCTTAGAATGACACACTGAAGAGCGGATAGCAACGTTGTTGTAAAACTTAGTTTTAAAACTAACTTTCTCTTTTGTGAAACTGCCCTTAGCATTTACAGTGCGAAATTCATTCGCCTATCCTGATTGATGAAGGAAATGATGGCAAATATATACTTAAAAGGAATTCTCCATTAATTAGTTTTTAAGACAAAAACCTAGCCCTCATCATTGTTTTTTCTGTATAGTTAAAATTATCTTAATTCATTAACTCTGGCAAAATTGCTCATTCCCCTTCCCAATGCACTATACACATTTTAATTCACATTTAATTTCCACTTTAGGTGTATGCTGAAACCTCATTAATATTTGTAGCTAACCTTTCCAAGCTTTCCCAAAATTTTATTCTCGTATATTTGTAGCCGTTTTCCACAAAATTTCCAAAGTTCCTTTCTTTCCAGAGTAAGAGTGAGCTAGCAAAGTTTCCTTGTCGTCATTCTTACATGAGCTCTCTATAAAGAAAACAACAACAAATCACTGGACACTTCTGGTTCAGTAGGAACTTGCAGGCAAAATACAATGAAGTTGTACTACAATATCTATGGATATCTCCCTCCTGTTAAATGAAAGGAATAGGTATGGAGCTGTGTCTCTGGGCAGAGGGACACACTGCACTTATTTCTGGAAGGGGAAGGAAGAGAGAGAATAACTTGGGACAGTTTTCACTGCTGCTGATCTGGAAATTCATCCCTTCATCTGGTTTGCTAACAGCAGAGTAGAGCATTACATTCTCCAGACCATTTCAGGTGGTTTCTATGTAATCAGTACAAAATTACAATGTTAGAACAAGAGATGCATTTTAGGATAAATGTATTTCACGTAGATTAATTCTGCTTGAGCGTCTGATAATGGGGCTACTCTTGCTGGGAAAAAATATGCTTCTATTTAGTTCTAAGTTGACATGCCTCTTACTAAAGTAAAAAATTTATCAAATATATTTACAGATTAAAAAAAAAGAGAGAAAAAAAGGTTTTTGTGCCCTTCCATTTTTGAATCAGCAGGAAACCTTGTGTTCTCAGAATTCACTTTCTACTACAGAAAACATCTTCATCGACTTTACAGGCTGTGAGATAAATTTAGAGTAGAATAGTAGAATATCCAACTCATAGGATACAGTCAGCCATCTAGTCACATAGCTGTCACTTTCAACCTCTACCACAGATCTTTTGTTATAATAGTGTTATACTAACACTCCTGGTAAAAAAACCAAACAACCAAACAAAAAACAACAAATTAAATCAACAGTAAATATATAAAGGGGTGAGTCTAACTTTGGATGCCTCCCTGTAAAATGCTCACATTTTTTACTTCTATCATGAAGGGTGATGCAAAAAATATTCTAGGAAGAAGAGAGTTTTAATGTTTTCCTTAGAAAAAGCAAGTGAAATTATACTAAGTTTATGTTGTAATTACAGTTTAAATATTGGGATTATAAAACTATTAAATGTATATTACCTGAACTGTATCATATACATGGGTTATCACCTCTTTGGGGTGTTAAGGTGTATCCTACACCAGATGTGTTAATGTGTTACAGCTGACTTCAGTAAGAGTTGCATGAATAGATCTGAAGTCAAAATTGAGGTCCTAGCTGCTACAGCAGGAAAAGGTCAATGCAAAATAAGGCCCTTAGCATTTGAATAGATGTATTAAATTATGCCTCTAAAAATAGTAAAATAGTTACCAAAAAACTATATTTATGGTAATTGTGTCAATTGTGGATAGCCTCTCAGCAAAGACTGAAACAAGATTTAGCCTTCCTGACATGCATAGACAACCACAACTTAAATCTACATAATGGAATATAGGAAAGAATTGAGTTCATTTACATACCAAAGGAGGCTACAAAGGCTTAGATTCATTGTGCCTTTGACAATTTGACTCCAGGCAAAGGTACAGAGATACTTTTGAAGTTGTGAGAACATAAGCACGTACGGGGAGTAGCAGGTCTTTACTCATTACATATTTGTAAAGGATTTTTTAAAACTATCTTTGAAGATAGAAAGAGGAGACTTCTCCAGTGAGAAAGTTTTTCTGTGCCTGGCATTTAATACTTTCCTTTCTTATGGTAAATGCCTTTGCATGGCACCGAGCAGAACTTTTAGACCAGATACAAGCTCATACTGTGCTCTCGGACTTATTGTAAAAGAAGGTCAGATCTGCCCCAGGACTTAAGTGAGGCTTATTCAAGACTTAAAGCCACAGATTTTTCGTTCTGATTTCTAAGGACAAAGCTCAGCACTGACTATGATTTTGAGCAACTGAACTGATTTGAGTCAAAGTATAACATAGGTGAGTTTTAGCATATGGACCATTTGGGATTAAAAAAAAAAAAAGAAAAAGAAAATCAGTACCTCCTATACCTCCTACAGTTTTTTTCTGTTTAGTGTCCTCTACATTGCATGACCTGTTTTGTTAGCTCATCTCTTTTACTCACAATATAATGAGTCTAAAGAATAATGTAGCTGCTTACAGTGTGCTTTATCATTTTCTTTTCATTATTTTTTGCGTTTAGAGGAGGGGCACAAAAAAGTATCAGAGGCTATGAAGGACAGAACATGGGACAGAACAAGATCTGTCAGCAGTGTCATCTGGTGGTATTTCTGTTACCTGTTGGTGTCACTATCTCTACCATTAGTCAAAGATTTGGTAGCCATGTACTTGCTTCGCAATTCCCAAAACAGGCTTTCTTATATAAATCAACTGTGCTGTAGGCACATATTAGGAAAAAAAACAGAAGCTAAATCTTGCTGGTCCCTTTTGACCACATACAGCTTAAACACACTCCCACTCGGGAACCTAAAGTCTGAATGGTCTGTTCCAATGCACTAAAGCTAGATATACCATATAAAGGTACAGGGATAAGACTAAAATATTAAATAATCGTATTTTCTGATAAAAATGTTTAAACTTGACAAGAGAACATGATAGTGGGATCATATGGATAAGAAGCACAGCTAGTTGTCCGTAGCTTTAAGTTAAGTCTTTAGATGCAGTGACTTTACATCTTACTTATCTTTCTTATCTACTTCATGTACTGTATTACCAGTCTGATCTGTCAATGTAAAGCAGCAAGGATATGAAGCCTGCCTGTCTCTGCAAGTTCTCTTTGACCATACCTTTGGTTTGGTTTTAAATCAATGAAAAACTGTGTTCATCTTTTACGCCTCTCTGAAGACATTTCATTATAAATGCTCAACATTTCTCCTTTTTAAGACCCACGAAAATGAGGCTGCAGTGGGGAAATATAGGCAGGGAATATAATTGTTGATGCTTTTTGAATTGTAAACTAAAGTTTTCTGTAAACGTCATTTGAAAAAACACTCTTTAAAATTAAAAATGAATTTAAGAAAACCCTGTGCTGAGGACCACATTTTCACAATACTACAATTTTACATTACTATTTATAGAAATCACATTTATTTAAATAAAAAAGCTATGATCAAGCCATTAAAGTTGTGAAATAAAGTTAAAGAAATCACTGAATTGTTGGAAACCACTGGCTAAGCAGATGCAGTCCAATTAAGGTAGTCTTTTTTTGAGAGTATAACCTGTTTGCAAATGCAAAGAATGTGTTCTTAATTTCAATTTATTTTACTATTTGAACTCAATTATTATTTTATATAAAGGACTAACAAGGATTTTTTTAAAAAAAGTAGAAAATATGTTTTCTCTCCCTAACTTTTGAATAAACAATATATGAAAGAAAATGAGCTCTATCAATTATATGTTCTTGTAGGATGCAGTGGCCAGGATCTAAATTAGAAATAGAACTATATTTGTTTAATAAATCATTTAACTTATCAAAACAACTTATATTTAAAATTGGCTTTTTCTATTTAACCAGTATGTAAATGTACACATATAAACAATTTTTAAATGCTGGATTTGTACCATTTTAATTGAATTCCAATTTCCATCCTAATGAAGCTTGACAGAAACCATGAGTAAAAATGAAATCATTATCTAGCAAAAGCAAAATGCACCATTTACCATTCTCTATCATTAAAAAGCAAAAAAAGAAAACCATCACGAAAAGGCTAAGAATCTGGATAAATGACTCCCAAAATATAGATTTTTTTATTAGACAGATATTTAGGTTATCTTTCTCCCTAAAAGGAACAAATTTAGTGAGAAGGGCTGTATTGAGTTACCGTATTAATCTCTTTTGGGAAAAAGAATGATAGCTGACATATTTTAAAAACTTGAAAATTGCTGTTTTGAAATGCATGTTTCTTGTTGATTTAAATCATGATTAAAATCAATGATCTAGAAGTCTTTTCAATCATTTTGATTTAAAGCTCACCTCTCTCTACTACTGTAATGTGGTTTAAGATGGTAGAATGAGTAGTTTCCACTAGTTTAATCTTTTTAAACAGAGAAGAAACTGGTGAATAGCAGCATCAGAAAGAGAGGAAAGAGCTTTTCATTTCTGTAAACGGATGACCTCTTTCAAATAGGATAACTCTGGTTTGTTTCTCTCTCCTCAGTATGTCCTGAACTGAAACCAGACCTGTATCATGAAATGTTTTAAAATAAAAGTTTCTGCTTTCCAGAACCGAGCAGATAGAACAGAATGAATCTACCTCTTACTCAGTATTTATATTGTAGGCAATGGGTAAAAGTACTTAAAATATTTCTGGACTAGATTTTTTTTCAAGGTTTAGGTCCCTGAAGCAGTAGGTTGGGACTTCTAAGAATGTAAGTAGTTGTACAGATTTCATTTTTAAATCAGTGGTAACTGATCTCCCTAATAACTTGAAAACACTAGGAGGATTTTAAACACATTTCTTGTTATATAAGTAACCTTAAAATATGCTCCAAATACTTAAGATCACAAGGGTCTTTAAAAAAAAAGTGAATAAATGTTCAGACCTGCAGTCCAGCTGTTTGCCCACAAGTAAACAGGAGTTAACTGTACACACACACTTTTAGCCTGTCATGGACTAACAACACGACACATTAGCTTGGCCCTCTGATTTATAGGTTTTTAGTCTTCTTGCTGTCCAGAGCTGAGAACCTGACTTTCTAAGGGGCTACCTAAGGTAATGAATGATATGTAAGAGTTTCCCTGTACCAACTGTGTGCACATAAATACTGTATCAGCTTTGAGTAGCACTGTCCACAAATTCATAAACCTAAAAGCCGAGCTAATCAATTTGGCCTCACACTTGCTTCAACAGGCTATGAGAAAGCACCAAGGCTAAAAGCAAACTAACCAGCACAGTTCTCCAGACTCACAGTAACAGGGCAATACAATTTTTAAGGAATTTCAGTAAGAATTTGGAGCTTCTGTTCCCCACAAAGACTTTTTTACAGGCAGACTTGGGTTTTCTGACTTTTTTCTCTTTGTGTAATTAGGCTGTTGATTTTACCTGGTTGTTCTGAACAAGAACAGACTGATTTCTTAAAAAAATCATTGCTAAAATTGTTGTATTCTCCTTACCCTGCCGTAATAGGTGTACTATCTTCTTCCTCGTCAACACTGAAAGCCAGAAAAAGGAGACACCTTTTCATTTTGAAAACTTGCTAGATGCAAATGGATTCTGTAGAAACCTTCTAATTCCAAGCATAAACAGCAGTTTAGCTGAAGGGTAGGAAACATCTCCTATGCCTTTAGCCATGAAAATGAATCATCTAATCTAATTTATTCATCTAGGGCCCTGTTGCAGTCAGCACAACTGGCACCTCTAGCAGCAACTCATGAATTACCGTGAGAAGTAGTTATCTTCCTTTTGCCTCTGGTGTGCCTTCATTAAACTTTGCCAGTTGGATACTACTGTTAGCTTCTGACCATCACACTCATGAAATAATTGGGATTTTACCCTCTGGCTCTTGTGTGTTATTTCTCATATATTAGTAGTTTCTTGTCTGTTAATCTTCAAGCATACAGGCAACATCTTCTTGCCTTTTGAAATGGTTTACATCTTAAAACTTTTCATAGTTATCCAATAGCCTGAGAAAAGGGCTGAAATGCAGAAGCTAATTTTGATTTTGTCACTGACAAGCTGTGTGTAGCCTTGGGGCTAGCCTGTCTCCATGCAGCCTGCTCTCAGACAGAGGAAATATGTAGTTGCACAGCTCTCAGCAGCAAAATAAGGACCAAACTGTGACTCATTGTCACATTTCTATTTGACTCCTGCTTCTCTCTTGCTCCACTGGGGAAATAAGTTGTGGCAGACAAACAGCTGGCACAGAAACCTTGTCTTTCTCCTCTCCTCACCTCCCTGGATTAGATCAGTGCACAGTCTCCAGAGCACTGCAGCAAGCAGAACGGAGTCTGTTCATTCTTCCCTGTGTGGGAGGATAAAGTGTCAGGGGATGGCCATCAACCTTGCACTGTGACCTGCAGGAGATTGGACTAGAAAGGACCAACTATAGGGCTGCTGCTGGAGCTATTGTGCACATACAGATTAAGCTGTACTTCGGTAGAAGCCATTTCTCAGAGGTGTCAGAGTTTTTCTGTTTGTATTTCAGTGGTGGCAGCTCCAACTACATCTGCCATTGAGTCCAGTCCAATCCCTGTGTTCATAAACACAGGGAAGTAGTATAGTTAAGAGACCCACAGCTTTCTAGACAATGTCTTAAGTGGACCAGAGTAAAGATCCTGGCTGCTACAAGAATATGCAATAACTGATTAAATGTAATAAGAACAAGAACAATAATTACTATTCATTTTAATAATACTGCTAATACTAATATTAATATTAGATCCTCAGAGTGTTGCAAGGACAGAGTACTTAGTCTCCGTGCTAAGTGTCTGTACTTTTTTTTAATACAGTTTTAAGGACTTCCACTTTTTAATAGTACATTTCTGTGATCACAGTGACATGTAATATGAGAATGCTGAAGATAATCCTTTGGAATCTTCTCCTAAATACTTGACAGCTAGAGACATAGGTCCTGCCAGCTTGCTAAGGACATTTATAAATTGCTGTCTTCAGAGATCTCATTTTATCTTTCACAGTGTACATTTCATCAGTATTTCCACAACTAACAATGTGTAGCTGTGTGAAAAGAATAAGTAGCACATGTGGGTTTTGCTGCAAGTAGACAGGGCAGGGTCATTGCTTACTGGCTACATTTTTAAGTAACTTAGTGTCATTTTCATTATCATGATGTTGATGTGAAAGAGCTCCCCATTGCCCCTGTTCATCTGAATAGACACTTGTCCTGACTTAGGCTGTCAGAAAGATGTGCACCAGCACACCCTGCCAGGGTTGGTCCATCTCTCTGAACCAGCAACCACACTGGCCATGGCAGTGCTGAAGCCTGCATCACTGTTGTGCCCTGCTCTCTGATGTGGCAGCATGGTACCCCAAAAGGCAAGGAGCCCAAGAGTCTGGCTGTGTGACTGACAGTGAAAAAAAGGGGTTATGAATACCTATTGCAAGAAGAATGTGGTTTAATTTTAACAAAGTCCTGAAGNGGAAAAAAAAATTCTAAAAAAATTGTTTGAAGTACCAGGTGTTAGATCCAAACTATATGTTGCTGAAGTTTATATCTGAACTTTCAGATTGTGAGTGCCAGCACTAGCCCCAGAGGAAAATAAAGTGCAGTGAAACATTAGCTCCAGGCTGAATTCTTACTTTTTTGCCATAAATAAAATTTCCAGCTTGTGGATACAGAGTTTAAAAATCAGTCAATCAACATAAGTGCATTCCAAGTACATGAAAACAAAATAAAACTAAGCCAGACATAACTAAACTAGACTAATTATATAGTTTATTTTCCTGTCATGTGGAAGGCCATCTTACTGGGGAGCTGATGCCCCTTATAATCTAAGTCTATGCTTTGCACCAAAAACCCCACAGAAGACACACACTGTTACAGCTAAGGAACTCCTGTAAAAACACTATAAAAGCACAATGGAAAAATTTTCAGACTCATTGTTTTCTGTCATTCTAGGGTCTTTTATTTTCTTTCTTTAATAAACTGAATGACTGAAAAGTCACTTCCAGACTGATTGAAAGGTCTGCTATTTTTTGCTATTAATTTTTGACTAAAAATCTCGCTAATTTGGTTATTTCAAAGATTTCCCTGATAACAGCTAGAAAATAACCAGTGTTTCTGACAAACCTAGTTAAGAATATCTGAATAAACCAGTGTTAGTGTTTGGGTTAGGGCTGTCAGGCTGAGCCACCTGTTTTGGCAGTATTTGCAGCCAGAAGCAAATTATATATCCGTCCAACTGCTGATTAAAAAAATCACATTGCCTCCCTGCTGTGGCTAACCAGACATCAAGGAAGGATCATACTACTTGACTTAGTCCTAACATCAACCTTTAAGAAGGAAGGGAATCACTTTCTAATAGCACTTAATGCAGATCCTCTTACAAGTATGGACAATAAAGAATGGAAGATGAAAACTACGTCTTTCATGCACTAAAACACTACATAATCCTGAGAAGCAGAATAAAAATAACGCTCAGAAGACTGTTTAAAAGCATTTTTTTTTTGTATTTTTGTCATCATTAAATTTCTGTTGTTATTAAATTCAGGTAAACACTGGAAAGCAAACGTTGGAGTGAAATTCAACTAAAATATTCAGTATTAAAGAGGGTTGCATTTTAAATATATCCCCCCTCTGACTTTAGCTGATAAAATACTGTTATGCATCGAAAATATTATTTAAATATGAATGGTCAGGAGATATTAAAGTACATGAAACATTCATATTTTAGAATATGTATTTATTGGTTAATACAATTGCCTTTCATTCTTGCAGGCCAAGATCTGGCATATTTATTTCAGTACAGTTTTCACTGACTCTGTTAGAAGTCTACCTGAAAGGATTGCAGAGGGTTTTTTTGCCTTCTACCCTTCATGTACAGTTCACAAATACTCTGTGCACCCTGTGGAAAAATCAGGGCCAACAAATTAAGCATTCTGACTCTGGCAAATCTCTGATTATAAGGTGCTACCAAAGCTTTTTCTGAGCAAAGGCTTGAGAGTAGAACACCCTGAATTGCAGACATTCCCCTCTTGTATCACTCTAATGGAACTGCCTAAATAATGGTGTTCTGCTAATGAAACTAAGATTATTTTTAGAGGTGTACAGAGAACTTGCTTCAGTAACTGGTAAAAACTCATGCTACAGGAGTGAAAAAGTAAAAAAAAAAAAGAAAAAACAGGAAAGAGAAATAAAAAGGAATCCAGAAAACAAAATTAAATGATCCTGGAGTGAAAACATTTGCGAAGAACAACAAATCATTTTGACATGCCAGTTCAATCATACTGTTAAAGCACATATCATTTTTGTTAATTATATTTGAGAATATAGTTACTGTACCTTCTGCTGTTATCTCGGCCATGATGATGGTAAGAGATACTCTGTTTAAAAGGTCAAGATTTACTGTGGCAGCTTAGATAGTACTTCTGGGTTGCTGACTTGCAGGAGCTGCAGAATGAGAAGGAGGGAGGTCCTCTGCTTTGTCTAATTGTGTTCCTTCTTCTTTCGTGCCTGCCGAAATGTCTGTTTCCTCTGCAGAATCCTGGCCTCCCAGAGCAACCCAAGGCCTTCCAGAGGCAACACTTAAGCTCAGTCTAAAGTATCAGCTTCTAACAAAAATAGCCATGCCTCAGAGTGGACCTGCAGCAGGTTTTCCTAATATCCTCAGAACCATGCACACTACAAATTAAAAAGACACAGCTCTAAACAGGACAGGAATGCATGGAAAGGCAACAAAAATCAAAAGAACTGGGAAAGAACTGTTCAATGCTCCTACAGCCTTGCTATCATAATTGCAGTTCTTTGGGGGGTATGTCAGGAAACATGAAATATAGAGTTCAAAGTAACCTTATCCATGCCAATACAACTTTATTCTTAGCACACTCAGTGCTTAGCACATTCTTCCTGGCCTTATATGGCTTGGGGAGGGTCCTATGAAGCTCACCGCTGACTAAGGGGGAGGGTAAATTTAGGTGATTTTCTCCACTTAGACTCTTAGTTGCAGTTCAGAACCAATTAAGACACTAATTTAAACCTATGAAATTGGTTTGGATTTTTTTTGGTCCTCTTCTGATTTGCTGCAATTATCACACATACCTGTGAAATTCATCTAAGTATTACACAACACTGTTTAAAATGTAAATAATAATACTTTATATAATCTAGATACCAGAAGGTAATATACAAAAGTATTAAGTAGATCAGATTTGTTTTTCTTGGTCTGATTCATGGAAATATTCTATGATTTTTAAAAAAGATTTTATAAAACTGAAAACAAGTAGGTTTTTAAAAGGAAGGAAAAGGAAGTAAAATATTAACAATTTAAATAAGAATAATTATTTTAAAACCTGAGCAATCTTTTCATTACACTGTTTGCAATTTTGCAGCTATGGAATTATGTATGTGGTCAATAGCTTGAAAATGAAATTAGCAAAAAAGTGCCCTCAAGCCAGCATACCTCTACGTAAATGTCATCGTCACATGAAATCAGAAACCATCTTAAACAGCTCTTGCTAGTGGACCTATAGTCGCCTTTTCTCTGCTACATGAGGTGGCATTTACACTTCTCATCTTCCCCTGGGAGATGTAAGCACCTGGCTCTGTGGCAAACTGTGGGGAAAGGAATCTATTTATCCAATGCACAAGATGCAGAAGCAAAGGTTCATTTAACAGCAAAATCACCACCAGGATTTTTCTCTTCCCTCTACTCTTAACACACTTCAAACCTGCCACATGTCTGAAAATGTTGGCTTTTTCCAGCCAAAGCTTGCAATCAGTGCTTGATCCCTGTTCTTCTTTAGCTCTACTGACCAAATCTTTTGCACTGACAAGTTTTCATTACTTGACGCTAAGTACTCAGTGCTTTTCTGATCATACCTGTAGCCCTCTGCTCCTTTACCCTGTTCTTCAGTAGATCCTCCTCACTGAGACTGATAAAGAGATTTTAGATAAAACCTTATTTCTTCAGAAATACTCTTTCATGAATACCAAAATGGTCTGAGGAGTCACATTCACATATCAACAAAACAGCTGCCCAGAAAAGTAAAGGATGATAGAAGGTGTGATACTAAGGCAAATCCCTTGTTCTTCTCAATTATTTCTCTTCTGCTGAAGCAGTTCCATTTTACATGAACAGTTAAATATTTGGGGTCACCCGTCTTCTGACAGCTCTGCTACTTGCTTGAGATGTGAGAGAGATCATCTGAATACTCAAAGCACAGAGTAATCAATCCTGCAAAGTCAGGATTGTTTTCACTTCTGTTCTTATTCAAATTGAATAAAATAGTAAAGTCTTAGTTTGGGAATTTGGGGAGAGAGAAATGGGGAAAAATTCATGTCTGAATCTTTTCTTGTTTTATGGAGCAAGATCCTGAGATTGTAGACTATACCCAGACATAGGCTTTTGTATAACTAGCTGTATGTGCATGTGTGTCTCTCCCTCACCACTTTACGTTTCAGCTCCTACCACCTGCCCTCTTTCCTCCATGCCTTACTTCCTTTTATTCTTACCCTCAATCATGGGCTATTATTCTGAAACCAAAATATAAGAGCAGAAGTGAGAGAATCCAACTGGAAACCAATTTTCCGCAACATCAGCCCAGTGGCCGGAAAGAGAAGTGGTTGGTATCCTCTGCATCTCTTGTGCGCACAAAATATTCATTCTGGGAAGCAGGCTAAAGATTTCATATGCACCAGTATCTTACATATATAAGTGTGGCTTTAGGCAACTGTACTAGAAGTTACACAGTTGCTCCCTTTAAGGAGGAAAAATTCAAGGGATGTGGGTGTCGTATTTACTAGAGATAATCACAGCCTTGGTGAAAATACACAGAACTAAAATAAAACAAGTTATGTGCATGTGCATATACATTTAAGCTGAAAAACAAACATTGCCATCTGGAAATTATAAAGAACGTCATATTTATTCTTTAGTAGTCTAAGCAAGGGAAAATCCGAAAAATTTTTTTAGGGCAAGTTAGAAGTTTTGTCAAAATCTGAAGTTTAGCTCTTGACTCAGTTTAGGAGTTTCTTTTAAACTAATCTGTGCAATTCAATATGCAGAAAGCCAGTGCATAATCTGTACAACTCTTCATGCAACAAAGTAAACATTTTTTCCTGGCCTAGTTCGTATGTTGAAAATTGCATTTTATTGGGAGCCTTTTCTGTCTAACCTGACCATTCTTTTGTAAGATGTCCTTTCTCTTTGCCCCTCAAACAACTAGGAAACTGAAAATTCTAAAAGTACTTTGGTTCTTGCAAGTGATATCTAAACCTGGACACACACAAGTTTTCCGTATTTTCTTCTGATTATGCCTTAGGCACAATGAGAAAATGCTCTCGCTTCAAATTAGCAATTGATATTCACTTTCCACTCGCAGGGGTTACATGGTAAATGAACTGTCCTGGGGTCAGTTCTCACATTCAGTGGTGATGGAGGGAAGTGTAGAAGCAGCTACATGCTCACACCAGGTTCCTCAGATACACAAGTCTGTTTTAGACGAGATAAAATGACAGTTCTCTTTGCTCTATAATTGCAATAGATAGGGAAAAAAAGCACCAATCTTAGGAAGAGAGGAGAGGGATGTACTATATGCTGCTACTAATGTCTGCATGTAGCCTTGATCTCAGATAATGTGTATTTCACTGAGAATCCTAACTGATGAAACAAAGTAAAGCAATTATTTGAGCATTTTTTAAGGAAAATTTCAGATGTTTACTATTTGTCAGATTCTAATGCAAAATCCTGCTTATTGGTGAAAAGTTTGGTTGTTCATATAATCAAAGTAGGAATATACAAATACTTTATGAGCTCATTTCTGGGTTGTCTCGATGATATTATTAAAAAGGGAATTGGGAGAGACAACAGTTCACATCAAATTATGAGGTAATGAGAGGAGAGATTTTGATAGTGATAAAAGGAAGTACTGGAGGAATTGATTATAACTGTCATTCAACAAGAAAATGCAGAGCAATGTTTGATTTGTCTGCTAACATGTTACTGATGAATTCTCAGAGTTCAGTCATAGTGAGAATCAAACAATGCATAAGAAAAGAATTTTGCATCCCAGTGCATGCTCAGCAGCGCTGCTGGGTCAAGGAAAGGAAATTTAACTCTGATACAGCCGATGATGTCCCTGGATCAGATGGGAATGTGTTGTTATAAGAAACACCCAGTAATCAACTGATAAGAACTAAATATAGGATGAAAGTGTAATGCCAAGGAGAGGGTGAATAGTACTGAATCTAGTGAATAATGGAGACATATGAAAAAGCGAATATAGGATTAGAGTGATGTCTGCCACCTGAGCTTTGATGTGCTTATGAAGCTGGTTTTCTCTGAAACAGACTTTTTAGGCTTTATTTTTGTTTAGGAATACTGTTACTTATAGGTGAGATTTTCATTCAGCCCCAATAGTAATACTGTGTTTTCCAGTATGAATAGGAACACACATTCTGGTGCCTTTGAAGTCCTGATCAGTCAAAGGCGTAGTTGTGACTTTCTATGGACCATTAGACAATGCTAAAGTAATTTTTTTCCTCTTGTGATTGATATTTCGTAATTAAGGGTTGCAGGATTTTTGGAATCAACATGACCAAAATATAGCCATATTCTGCATATTCTAAAGCACACCCAAAATACAAAACAAAGCAAGACCTTGGTATCACATCTGATCTAGGTTAAATCTTGGCATATATATGTCTAACCATTCTCATAAATCAGTGTGCACCATTTTTTAATTAGAGAATTGCAGACATAGTACCCTTAAACAAGTTTTTATTTAATATGTAGGAGACAGTAGGTTAAAAAAATGCGTATCCAAGCTTGATCATGTACGGAACATAGCAAGTTGCCAAACAATTATTAGAGATGGGGGTTGGGCCTGACGCAACATTAATTACCCCTGCCAAATACTGATCGAGAACTGTTCAAATATATCAAAGTACTTGGTGACAGGTCAAAAATGTCCTTTCAACGCAAGGTGACTTCAGTCCCCATGACTTTACTTGAGGATAAAAATTTTCTAAAAAAATTAACTGGTTTAAGAAAAAGTTTATTTGAAACCAAGTTTCTATGCAGAAAGAACAAGACTCAGAAATATATCACAGAAAAATATGTAGACAAAAAGCAAAATTTTTCCTGAACTTCAAATTTCAAACCCAGCTCCAGATTTCCACTAATACATTTTAAATTTGCCTTCAGATCTTAGCCTTATGAAAAGTTTCAATAGAAATCAGCATATAATGTTGCTTTTTTTTCCAGATATGACCATAGTCAAGCACATTGACAAAAACAGATGGAGAGAAAGACAAGTTTGAATGACAGTCTGATGTGAAAAGACAAAGACAATTGGCATGTTTTCATGCCAGTACTTGAGGCAAAAATACGGGGTAGAACTAAGCATCAAGTATCTTCAGTAATGTGAACCCTTTTTGGGATGCTTTAAACTATCTGCTCAGCATGACCTTCACAACCAAAGGGAAATCTCTTCTTTTCGTTTTAATAGCTTATTCTTCTGCTTGGTGTGTCACATTATGTACCACATGTTCTTAGACATTCAGGCTAGACTGGACCTCCCCTAGTCACATTACCAAAGGATTCGCCTTGTAAATAAACCAAATCAAAGTGTCAGGAGGCCCATCTGGATTTTGGTACCTTCACAGCTTTTCTGAGAGCAGACACTCAGTATCTAGGCACAGTGAATTAAAAGCCATTTTCAAGTCAAGCACTTTTTGTCCTGGACATCTGTGTGTGTGTGATACAGCTGCAGCGGTAGGAGTGGTTTTCCTGACAGTTTGTGCCTCCTGTGTTTTGTGTTTGTTTGGGTTTTTTGAACATCAGGTTTTTCTGCTATTCCCAGGTCCCTGTTGCCCTGGGGCATTAGGACCTGCTTGAGTTTTGCATTTCCACAAATATGACAGATATCAGCTTCTGGAAGTGGATAAAGCATGTTATAACTCCTGAAATACAAAAGCCTCTAGATTAACTAACTCTTTATGTACCACAGTCACCCATCTGCCAATACACAAACCTATGACACAAAATGCTCAAGAAAAAATCAAATCTGTTATTTGTCAAAAATATACAGAGAGAGATACAGAACAAGGGATAAAAAGATATAAAGCAGAAAAGTATTTCAGCAATTGTCAGCTATAAGAAAGAAATTACATTAAAGAAACCAGATTTATGGAAAAAAAGTTTGCTTCTACTACAGCTATAGTTTTTCTTTGTGTTTCCTCTATCTTTCTCCTACATTCTAGTCACAGTCTTGGACAGATCAAAGCTAGAATTGCAGATGAAGAACCCACTTTATTATTATTATTATCTTCACTATTTAAAAAGAAAATCTAATCTGGGAGCTTTTTCATTAGGCAATTTAGCTTCTTTGCAGAGTAGAAGTGGAAGACATGAATTAGTAAATTCAACCTTGTCAATGCTGACAGCTGCGACTGCACTGAAAAAATGATGTCTAAAAATTAAAGGATCTTTTAAAAGGAAAAATAATTTTGAGCATTAATGTCTTTACAACTCATCATAGCACATATATACTAATTTTCCTTCAATAGTACATCATCATTTGTCACTATCAATCAATTTAGATTCCTGTCCAAGCTCCAACATATGTCCATAGTCAACTTCCTAATGAAAACCATAAAGAATATTTGTCTGCAAAGCATTTACTGAAAAGAATTGCTACGTCTTTCTTTCTCCTCTCCAGTCACTCTGAAAGAGCAGAACACAAACAGACCAAATGTAGAGGACTACAATGATCCTTAAGGGACAGTTATACCTTTGCTTTTTCCAAATTCCCAGTTTAAATGAAAATAAAAGTATTACCCCAGAGGCACAAAGTAGAAGATCCTCAGCTGCGTCCCCAGAGCTCAGAAGGCAAGGCAAGGACATTGGGGACTTTTGGAAGCTCCCGGATGCATTCCCAGGGCCTGAGGAAAGCGTGCAGTGCTGGTACAACCGGCACAAGCTGCAGCTGCCAAGGAGCTGTTGGCAGGTGTTCCCTGTGGGGCGAAGGGGCCGTGCAGCCAGATCCGGCAGGGCAGCACGTCGAGCTGTTGTGCAACTGTAAAACAGTCCAGACTGGGACGCAAACATTTTCTGGACAATCTGGCCTCCAGTATAAAGGTTTGTGCTTGAGATCGTTTTGTTGGTCTTGGAAGTAATTATAACCATACTTGTGTTTTTTAAATTTGTAGGCAGTCTGTGAAGTGGCCATTTGACTATAAAATCCCACTTTATATGCCTTGTACTTAAAGATTTTCCTCTCTTGTCACTCCTGCTTCCTCACCTTTCCTGAGCTACCTGGAAAGTTTGAGTTTTGCTCATATTCATGCCAAGAGAAAGGTTTTGTGAAGAAAATGTAGCCTGGATATTTAGATTCTGTTTCACCTGACAATGTTGCCTTATGATGAACAAGGAAAAAACATGTTTCTTGTTACTTAGGTAACAGATAATTGAGAAAGGGGTTTTAGTTTTCTTGTTTTTTGGTTTTCTGCATTTTTTTCCCTAAGAGAGGGAAGATAGCTAGGCTTTTACTCAATCTCTGAGGAAGGCAGGTATAACAATACTTCTATTTGCCACATTTCAGAGTAACGACAAAAAAGTGTTATCTGTTCTACAAATAGGAACCAGAGCATGACAGCTGAATGGAGCAAACCTTTGGTTCAGCTGCAGAAATAACAAAGGCCACACAACATCAGATACACAAACACAGGACTGAAAGTACAATCAACCAGAATGTGCACTTTTCACACATCACCAAATTTGACCTAATGTTCAAAATCATGTTTGTGACCCATATACAGCAAAGAGGTGCCTGACAGAAATGTGGGTGCTACACAGCCCTGGGGGAGGTTGCGCAGAGGCAGAAGGCTGCAAGTAGTGAGTGGTTCATGCCACAAGCACAGTTATGGTCCCAGATGCCCTCTGCTCCTGACTTGACAAACCTGCTCTGTAAATGATACCATCCCACTCCCTTACAGCATTTGTCAAATGAGTCCTTCTTACCCCCATTCTCCCCACCCGTAAATTTCTTTTTTTAGTTAAAAACCACCCAGCTTTTCATTTGTCACAGTAGTGCCCTGACAGCAACAGGCAAACAATTCTGGCAGACTAAATCTTAATGGTCTTTTTAAACCACTCAGAGTAATGTTTCTAGTTTTCCACTCCATACTAACACCTATGGATTGGAATAGAAATTGGCTCTTGCTCTTTTCCTCCTAAAAGACTGACATCAGTGCATATCAGAAAGAGAAAAAAAGCTCTTTTGCATTGTCTGAGCATACAACGCCTATCAACCCTTTTATTGGAGTCAAAAAGTGTGGAGGATCAAGCACTTAAAGCTGGTGGTCCTGGAGTAAATTCATGTCTTATATTGTCCGGATGTTTTTTGAGAGGTTAATTTAAACACACCTGTCACTATTAAGTACAAAGTAGTTGGAGTATATTAATATTCTGCTGAATTATTTAAAAGATATGACTAATGCTTCGTGTACCATAAGACTGTTATCTGCAAAAATAACATCTATGTCAGTCATTACTGAGCAGTTAGGGTTTCATCACTAGCATTTGTCAGTGTTTCTGAGTCCTTAGTGTGAAGGACTCTGCCAGGTTACCAGCTCTCCTGCACCTTCAGGTGTAAAACCCAGCCTACAGGCTCCTTCATATTGTCTGTTTTAAAAGAGTAAAATTTGGAGTCTCCTTCCTGAGCAAAATCTCAGAAACTCTGATAAACTAAAGACTGTGGAGTAGATATGTGAGACAGTCTGGTGTGATATAAGAGTTCTTTCAAGAAAGTAGAAATTGATCCTACAAATTTTTTTTCCTGAGTCCTGAGAAAGAGCAATATTATCTAATACAATAGCTCAGGGAACTGAACCGAGTACAATCTACTAATTAAAAAAGAGCTCTCGCAGTCCTGTGGAAGTGGTATTCTGTCCTCATATGTATAAAACAGAGTCTTCAGTTGCACACCAGAAATGAACCATCACTGAGAAGAAAAAAGAGCAAGCATTAAAAAGCATGAAAAGCAAATTTTAGTACTTTATTTTATGGCCCAACGTACCTTTCTCCCATGGTGTGTGTCTGATATCAGATGAAGAACATTTGGCTGTGCAAGTTATTTCTGATAATTATCTGACTGAAGGAGTTCACAAAGGAGTTTCTGCATTCTGCTGTTTCTAAATTGAACAGCACCAGCAGAGCAAACTCTGAATGTCTTTGAAAGTGTAGCTGTCTCAGTGGTCCATCACACAGAAATCATGTGTGAAATACAGGAACATTTCAAGGAAAGTTCCTTCCCTGCTACATCATGGACAGAAGAAGCTTTTTGTTATTTGTTGATCTGCATTGCAGCAGAGGTTCTGGCACCAAAAAACCTCTTTCTCACCCAATTCAATCAATTAAAAGCCAATTTTCAGAGTTTTGAAAAATCTCAGTTAAAGCAAGTGAGAGCTGTGGGAAATTTCAAAACTAAAACGTGGATTATGTACTTTGTTGCTTATATGTATGTTTGCATTGCATATGCAATCAATAATTGTAAACATAAGTATTTAATTTAAAGCACATATATGCTATGATTATACTAAAAGACAATTTTATCAAATTATTGCAAGTTTTGCAGTCACTTGATAAGTTGTCTTTCATCAAATGCACAGCATAGCTGAGAATTTGAGTCAGGTTATGGAAGAATGTGTGAATGAATGAATGAATGAATGAATGAATGAATAGTCGGCACACATTTTAAGGGTCTAGTTCTTTGTTATTCGCTATTCTCAATGTAAGAGGATATATAATATGTTACATTTCTTTACAAACCTTGTGGTCCACTTTTATTTACTTCTAAAATAATCTTGTAGAACACTCCACAGAACTGAAACTTTATTTCCATAACTGAGAGTATCAAGACATTGTCTCTCAGATTTTAGTTTAATTTTGTAAACTTTTTTGGTGTGTTTTGTTCTTCTTTGGAGTATTACAGATATACAGTACAAAATCCTGTAGTTCATTAATTGAGTGTTATCTAGTAGTCTCACACAGTGGTAGCAGCTTACCTCATCATAGTCATAGGTTATGTAGACCCCAAGAGAAAAATACTGGAAAATTTTGGGACTCAAAGGGTTCCATCGTGGGTCCAGATGTAAAGCTTTAGAGAGCCCCAGCTTGAACAGTAGCAGTGTTGTGGTACCTGTGTCTAAACATGCTTGAAAGCAGGGGTCTACTGCTACAGGAAGGGCTGGGAGAGGCACAGACAACTGGTTGTCTTGCTTTTTAGACTTGTGCTAACCTTCACCAGAGCAGGCATTAGACACAAATATGCTGTTGGGACAAAAAGATATGGGTACTTCAAATAATTTACAAACTAAAAGTTCTGATTTAAATGCATACCCATGCCCTGCTCATGAGAACTGTTTTCTGCCAAATTTTCAAATTGGGCAGCAATTTATGTCCACAACTCTACAGAAGAGGTCAAGTACCTCATTTGAATGTGTCTCTTAGTTGCTACAATTTTTGCATTTCCATTAGCATTATTTCAGTTGTGCCACAGGCAACTAAAATGAAACACTAAGATGTGAAATCTGAATGATTATTTAACAAACTTGTGCAAGAATGTGGAACCCAGTGTAACAAGTTTACACCTGTGATTGCCTACTGTGTCTGTTGCTCTACATCAAAATAATATAGGGAGTATTCATCTGTCACTATTAAGAAGAAATAAAACAGAACTATTAAAATGTACACTCAGCATGAGACTTTTAAATACTTTGACACATTTTTGTAAAAAAATCCCCACACTTAAATGCTATTTTTCAAATTATTAACATTGATTAATTCACCACTGAAAAGATTATTTGCATAATTTTTAGGATATATAATTAACACAGTGATTTGTCTTCTTTTGAACACTTCAGTCTTGAAAGACTTTTTAAAGGTTCTTCTTTCAGATCAAGCTGCTATTTTTACAGTCACAACCAGCAGGGCAAAATTAAATACATACACCTCACTCTTTAAACTGTTCATACTTATGTTACACAGAGAATAAGAGCATGTTTTGAGGCTGTTCAGAAGGAACCACTGGTGATAGAAGTACTGTGCCTCAGCCTTCTGACAGCCACACAATGCAGTGTCATTGAGGTGGAGGGATTCCAGTGGCAATTGCAGTTTTACTCATTGTTACAGCAGATAACAGCTTCTCACACCTGATTACTTCAGAGACAATTCCCAGCATTTTGTACCTGTTAAATTCAGAAAAAAAGAACCAAACTGCGTGAAAAAGTATGCTTAGAAAGTGTGAATGCCAAAATTCAAAATCAAAAGCACATGATATACCAGTATATGCAAGAGACAAAGAAAATTCAGAATTTGAAGTTTTCTGTTTTATCCACACATTCCCTTTAAGATAATATAGGGTTAAAGCCCTTGCAATCCCCATGGGCCAAAGCAGGCTTGTAACAAAAAATACCCTTACTTTCTTTGCTTATTGCATCTTTGGTTGCCATGCAATTAATACACTAATTTTGCAAAGAGAAAAGAATTTCCTAACAAAAAAGGGAGCAAATCTAACACATGAATTCAGCACAGTGTAAAAACATGCTGTCTGACCATACTTGCCAATGAAATACCAAAAAAACCAGAAATAAAAAAATGATATTTGATGTGAACAGACTTGTGTTTTTCTTCTGCTGTTAGAAAAAGCATTCTTCAGCCAAATGTCAGCCCATTGGTCAGATTGTATCAATATACCGCAGCTATTTTACAGATCAATATCTACTTTACATTCCCTTCCTGTCAAATTTTAAAACCCTTCCCCTGTTTTGGAGAGTCAGAAACTCTACTATCACTGCACTTGATGACTTGTCAGCTGAAGGATTTGTCTTTTTATTGCAAAACCAGGCACACACATACTTGATCGTAAAGAATTCCTTTAAAAGTTATTTATAAAATGACAGCCTTTTTCTCTCTCATTTCCCTCTGGAAAACCTTGCATTCACAAATTTGATCTTCTGTCTTCCAGATTTCAAACATCTTCTGAATCTTTACAATGTCAGATTGATTCTGTCGTTGAGTTTGAGACGAAGTTAGTCCCTTCTTGATAGCCTCATTTCACTATTCCATCTCAAAGTCCTTATAAAAAATCCCTTAAATTTATCATTTATTCCTTTAGTTTTAGAAATCATCTGCCACAAAAGAGGCACTGGAACAAAATACTCCCCTGGTATTTCTCACACATCTACTGTCCTTTGACAGTTTGCCTACACTGCCAGGACACACAGTCATTCTGCGCTACAGACCTGCTCTGTCTGTTCCCATCAGGTTTTGCCCTTACTCACCTTGGAGCACCAGTCCCACCAGTGACAATCGACACCAGTGAAGACTATCAGACTGCTGTCATTTTGACCCCCATTGCTCCAGTAAAAGCTCTCTACCACCACAACAATTCTATTCCTTAGCTCTGTGGAACAGAGGTGGATACATCGGCTGATGAATAGCAATGGCTTGCTTTGTCTTGCAAGGACCATCAGAAATAAGCTGTACGACTGCCGTGATGTAGTTGCTTAGACTAGAGATAATCAGCACACTACAAAATATCCCCAAGTCTATCAGTAGTTAGACTAGGCTAACTTTTTCTTAGAGCAGAAGAAATTAATTAGTTTAAAGCAGTTCATTCAGTCTCTATCAGCAAAAATCCTGCTGTGGGCACTGGCCAGACAAAGGCAGCCACAGGCTTTCTCCCCTTGTGAGTCTCCAGGTACTGTTTCTAACCACATGGAACCTTCACCTGTCACTTGAGGCAGGGGTTTTTTGTTACTTTAATGCACTATATCAGGGAACTTAGAAGCAGCTATTGACGAACAGCTTCCCTCTGGATGACCCCAGCACCAGGCAGGGAGCTGGAAGCTCCCCCAAAGTGCCTTTGTAGTTATAGTGTTATCACATAGTGCCAATAGCTTTTTTGGTGACTGCAGAATCTCCAGTATTTGTTGGAGATGTAAGGTTGAATATATGCACGAGCCAAAATCAAAACTCACTAAATACCTGTTGCCTTGATTTCAAGGTTTGTCTCTTTTTCGCAAAAGAAAATTATGGAGCTGATAATCACATCCATCCTTTGAGACCTTCACTGTCTTTGCACACCTACCTGCTTCCAGCTGACTTGACAGCTTGCCTAATTTATGAGACAGTTGCATCAGTGTTTCTACTCTTTCCATTTTAAGTATACAGCTCACTCATTTCAGTTCTCCCTGCCAAATCTCCTTAAGGATCAAAATTCAGGTGCAAGATATGGACATTTCTGTATTTCAAATCTGAGCCTAAAGTGGAGACTAAAAACTAAATAAAGGACAAAGTCTACCATTAAATCAAAATTTACTGAAGAAGGAAAGATTTTTTATTCTGAACGAAGCATTGGAGCACTGATGGTCAGTGGTGGGTAGTAGCAAAAAATTCCATGGAAAAGCTTTATTACAACACCTTTAATTGGATGTACAAAGCTAGGCTGGTTTTCCATGGTAAAGACTTAAATACAGTCCAGTTACAAAAAATATAATAGTGCATATCAGGACCAAAGAGACCTGTGAATCTACTTCTACTCTCAGTCTAAGGAGCTGAAATGTACCAGGCTTTAACTTTATTGAGAATGAGCAATGCTATTAATTTACTCATGTCACACTTCATTGCAGTCTAACACTGGTTTGGAAAGAGACAAAAAAGTTTTCCTGAGAATTGTGATAAACAGAAATATTATCTTCAGAAACAGTGATTTTGTCCTTCATTTAAACCTTCTCTCAGGACTACACACTCTTACATGGAGTTTACTGCTGACTCAAATTATCCTTGTGGCTCAGAGCGTATTGAAGGTGCCTCTAATATTGACAAGGTTCCTTTTTTAAGTTGTATTAATTATTTTGGTAGCTTGTCTATTACTGAAATCACTGAAGATTTCAACTTGACATGCATTTCTTTGCACCAAGATAAAATGAGTTCATGAATCAATTTACTTCTGCTGTATTTCTTCCTAAAATAATATGTAATCTCTCTCTCTCTCTCTCTCTCTCTCTTTTCTTTAAATATGGATGGATCACTTGGCTGAAAACTGTCTTGGGGTATCTGGCAGCCGAATAAAAATAATTCCATAATTCCATTAATTTTCACTGACTAAAAGCTAAATCATAAGATTCTCCTCCTACCTACTATCCACATTTATATGATGTATATAATTATACATATTCTTTTTATTGTAACTATTACTGCAACTTAAGCAGAATTCAAAAGTTACATGAAATGAAAAGGAAAGTTTGAAAGCAAAGGATTGGTTTTTATCAGTTTCTTGTCAGGTCCCTATTGAACAGCTCAGACCTAAGCACCCTAAAGGGATTTAGAGTTTAGCGACCTTTGTATTGCTCCTAACCTAAATTCAGAAAGACAGTGCTTAGTGTTTCAGTAAAAAGTTGGGTTTCAATACACTGCAACAGAGTCCTTATTTCTATATCTGACCTCTCAGAGAATATGAGAGAAGTAGCAGTGGGAACAGACAGTGGAAGTCCCCAGAAAGAAGCAAATAAATATAATTGCTTAAAAATTATTGAAGTCAGATTGTCATAAAATGCAGTTTCAGAATGCAGTGGGAGATATTAACAGGAAATTTAATAACAGGGAGCAAAGGGAATTAATTTTGGAGGTAAGTTGCTATATCCTCCATCTGCACTGCTATTAGAGAAAACCATTTTAAAGTTTTCTGCTACAGACAGCCCAGTCACAGAGATTCAGTGAACACTGTCTAGGAAAGAGCACTTGATAGGGTCAGTAAAAGGTGAAGGGTTTACAGTGCCTGAAATACAGTAAGAGTGTCTGAATGTCACTTCTAAAGTCAACCCTTTTGCATGCTGAATTAGACTGTAATTTTTATTTCACTGGTGATTTCTTCTGATTTTTTTTCTAGCAGCATAAGATAACAGCTTGAGTAATAAGAAATTAATTTCTTGTGTTAGTGACAACCAGATGTTCAGTCCTAGACAGGTGGAAGAAAGAAAAGCAATGGCAGATATGAAAAAAGAGATCTCCTTAGAACTTCAAGCACCCTGATTCCTCTTGTTCTGCAAAAGTATACCCATTCCATGTAGAGACTTTTATCACGTATCAGGCAAAAAGAATAGGAAATACCTTATGGCACATTCACTAAAATATATTAGAAATGCATTTGAGCTTGACAACTTTGAAAGAGTGATTGCTTTTTGAGTAGGCAAGCACAAGAGGTATAAAATACAGAATTCTTGTTATCTGTTTCCTACAAGTATTATCAGAATTGCATTTTTTTGCACAGATAATGGTTGATCTATAATTTTTATTATAACTATAGCTTCAATTCTATAAGAACTTTGACCTTATAACTCAAAGAAACAGCCTAAAGGAAGATAAAACATGAAAAACAAGAATGAATATTTTGTCATTAATAAGCCAAATATATATACTAGGTCTTTTCAGTGCTCCAAACTGAGACTATTTCAGTACTGAAAATTTCTTCCATGATCAAAATTGTACACATTTTTCATTTGCTGCTCAAGACTAGAGTACTGTAGATATGTTGGTATCTTAAGTGTCTGTATTCACTCACACTGGAAAACAGCTTGTATCGCTCACTATTTCTTCTCCCTGCCAACTCACACCACAGTGTGCTGGTACAAAGAGTTTGTTTGTGGAGGTGGAGTTTTGCCAAAGTGGTCATTAATGGCCATCATCTGCTCACTATCCTACACACAGGCTAGAGAAAGAGAGGAAAGGATTTCCAATCCCCTCGCACAGATACGCAGTACAGCCAGGGACTTATAAGCCCTTTTTAAAAAATCAGCCTATATTAGACATGTTAAAGATCCTCAGTGAATGGGAAATCTGGGGAATAACAAGTATTAGTCACTCTATTTCTAATTTTTGAGCCATGGTAGGAAAAACTGTGCCTTAGAATGGTAATTCTCAAGTAGAAAGGTCAGTACTATGGAACAATGGGAGGTAGCTTGATACTGAGGGGTCCTTGTCAACCCCATAACAGAAGGAAACTACTCAATTTTTAAACGATTGGTGTTCCCTGACTTTCCATTTGGAATCAGGATCAGGATCCAGGGAGTGCTACAGAAGCCTCAGAAGGGAAGATTTCTCTCCTCAGCACTTATTATGCATTGTAAAAAACTACTTTATATAAAGTCTTTCCAAGTATGGAATTAATGATTGAATGGCCAGTTCTGAAGATGACTAAAAATCCTTATTGAGATGCCTAGCAACTCTATTTCGAGTTGCATATTAATTTGGAGATTTGTAATAGCTAATAATAACACCCCAAATACCTTTGAAACTCCTATAAGATACCCCAAAATGGTGCTTTGTCCACTTCCAGTGGACCCCACCACGGGCACTGGGATAGCCCAGATCAATCACATGCCTGCCATTCTCCATCTGCCTCTGTCCCCAAAATACCTCAAGACTGCTGCAAATTTTGTGAAGAGCCTTCCTGTTTCTGCTTTCCTCAGTTTCTGAGTCACAGGAATTGTCCTCAGCCTGGACCCGGAGTTTTCATAGCCTTTATACATCACTAACCTCAGTCTATCTCAAAACTGTGGAATCAAAGTGGATTGGAAGTAAGCTCATATCACATGGCCAAAATTTAATTTTCTTTTCTCTAGTTTTAATTTTTTATCTTTTTTTCATTTAATACATAAATGAAATAATATTCACTGAGTGGAATATGCCATTTTTGCCAACATTTCTTATATTTGATTAGCGTAATTTTCTATATATTCAATGATCAATTGGCATTATGTAAAATCAAATAAAATACAGAAAAAATAGATATAAATCTTGAAATGATACAAAAATATCTAAATAATAATACATAAAAGAAAATGAAAAATAACTTTTAGGAAACTTTGCTAAATTTAAAAAGAAAAAAAAGGAAAAATTATTAATCAATGACATGCAACAGGGAGTTTGATTATCACATGATGATAATTCCCCCAGGCCTTCCCAGCAGTATTCAATCCAAGTTATAAATAGCATCATAGTAAATGCTAACGGTTGAGTTACACATTCATTTTCCATGTTATCACTGTGGAGATCTTAAGGGATGCATTCTGGACAATGTCCATCGTGCCTGTCTTGCAAAATGAGCAGAATTCCAGATAGGAATCTAAACAATAGATTTCAGAGAGGACAAACATTCCTAATTTTTTTAACAAATCTTGAAATAGAAAAAGTTATTATGGAAAATCTCACACCTTCTTTCATATACAGAGTATAAAAATGCATTTTCACCTCTGAATCATGTCTATGAGAATACCAGAACTCTAATAATAGTCATCAAATTTCCACTAGTGTTTATATTTTGTACCCAAATTACAGAACATGGTGTGGCAGATGGAAAGAATACAGATTAAAAATGTGTTAACAGTAACCCACTATACTGTCTATAAGCTTTGGGAATTCCTGAATCAAGACAAAATCACAAGCTTTTAATCAATTTACAAAACTGATAGGAATAGGTAAAGGTTATTAATAGCTGGAGGAAATAGGAAACATTTGCCATCAAATAAGTAGATTTCAGAGAGGGTTCTGTATACAGACTATATACAGACTATATTTTAGTAGTTTTCGCCAGTGTACATTTCCACCCTCAAATTCAAATTAATTTAAATAACAAGGAAAGGCAGAAATAAGTACATTCTGGGAAGGCATCATTACAAACTGAAATTCCTTAGAGGCACAGTGTACCATGTGTGATCAAACTTGATATATTCTTATTAATATAGAGTCTCAGTAGATTTCAGAGGCAATGTTTGACAGGGTCCAGTGGCCCTGTTATAATTTTTCAACTTGCACCTCAGACATGGAGATGTGAAAGGTAGCCCCACTTAGTTGCTCGAAGTTTCTTCTTTGAGCAAAGATGCCAGAAGAGACTACTTCTTCCTGTTCTAAAATTATAATTTAGGTCCAGAATAAAAGTCCACTCAGAACAAAAGTCCACCCAGAAAAAATGCTCCTACATAGCTGTATGCAACTGACAAAGACACTTTTCAGGAGCCAAGCTTTGATGATCCCTGTGGGTCCCTTCCAACACAGGATATTCCATGACTTATGATTTTCATAATCCCTGTCAACATATAACTCTCACTGTTCATGATTAACAAAAAATAAAGTGTAGAAAGTAAGCAAACCTTGGCCATGATTTATATATCTCTTATAGGTTGCTCTTTGTTTCTGGTTCTCAGAGCTCTGTGTCATGAAATAACATTATTGCTTGTATTTCTAGGCATAAGAAACAAAACCGCAGAGAGAAAAATATATTTACCGAGATCATCAGTTACTCAACAACATAATTTGGAATACAAACCAGATTTCTTTGATCTCAAGCCTCCACACTGTTTCTAATTATTTCTTAGATCATCTCTGTACTCTTCAAGAAACACATAAT
Organism: Rhagologus leucostigma; assembly: GCA_013397725.1. Classification (NCBI taxonomy): domain Eukaryota; kingdom Metazoa; phylum Chordata; class Aves; order Passeriformes; genus Rhagologus; species Rhagologus leucostigma. The sequence continues at coordinate 2,199,718 of VZTD01004681.1, read as the reverse complement.
GCAGCTACTTTGTCATCTATGGCTCAAATTATCCAATAAAAACAATTTGCTATTTTGTTGTAGTGCAAAGCTTGTCATAGGATCAAATTCACTTAAAAATCATTTCCATTTCTGTTTTTTATCAAAACACATGCTTATTTTCTGTGGTAAGTTTTAAAGAAAAGCAATTCAAAAATATTCAGAAAATAGATTGAAATAATCACAGGGAAAACATAATTTCCTGTTGCAAAGACATCCACTTATCTTCAGATATTCTTTTTCTATTCTTATGCCAGATGTTAATTTGGCTCAAACGCCCTTGCATACAGCCCTATTGCAACTTTAATCAAGTGATTAAGAGAGCTGTTATTTCATTAGTACATCCTTTTACTGATCATAGTGACACATTAGTCATAGACAAAATGAGTACCAGAGGCTTGCTTCACAAACTGTATATTGTCATTTCCACTGCAATAACAATTTTTTTGCCTTCAGTCTGCAAGAATGTAATTGTACTAAACAATCTGAACTAGCAACACTCCCATCTCTGTGTAAAAGGTGCTTTATTCCAGAGCAATAAAGTTTAATCTTGTCAAGAAAGGAAGGAAGGAAGGAAGGAAGGAAGGAAGGGGAAAAGTAAAGAGAAAGAACAGAAAAATACAAATGGGTATTTTATTTTTTTAAAGGCCTCTTGACATGAGGGAAAGATTTGTTATTAATAATCAGCCAGATACCTCCTCCATCACTTGTGGTAAAATTGATCTAACTACTTAAAAAAGCCCTATGCTAGAGTTTTCATTCTCCTGCATTTGCTGACTCATTTATGCAAATCACCAAAGACAATGGCTATGAGGAACTGAGTATTTTTTTTTAATGGATTCCAGTAAGAAATGGACTTCATAGTGCAATTGGTGCTATTAATATTCAGAATAAAACAAATACTCATTTTTTGAGCTATAAGTGAAAAATACCAGAAGTTTCCAATAGCACAAAGACAAATTATACAAAACCTAATCCTTTGGTGAATGACATATACGTCAGATTTTTAAAATTCAGAAGTCTGTAACATCCATCCCATATTCCCAAGCACCTTCAGCTTTATACTATGCCAACATAGTTCATCATATATGACATATAATGACATAAGCCATTTAGGTATTCACATACAGTCATGATTTTGCCATTTTGGAGCATACTGGACCAAGAGTTTGAGGCTCAACAGCCCCACGGGTGACCTTTGTGTCCTTCTCAAGGGCCACCTCACACTCAATTTCCAGTTTCCAAGACTGTCAGTTTCCAAGGGTGGATCTGTGACTATTCCACTGATGTCGTCTACAGAAATCAGATTCAGCATGACAAAGAATGGGTGGCCAATATTAATCCTTAAAAGGTGTGTTCGAGGAAGAAATTTTAGTAGCTGAAAGTAAGAGCTTTTTTTTTCTTCTTGTACAATCAGCTACACACCTCAGAGGCCGGTGAAAAAAAAAGACTGAGTTTTTTGTCCAAAATTGGATATGATCTAATCTAAGGAGTATGTCAACTTCCTTCAAGAGAGAAGCAGACCTTTTAATTTTGAATCAGGGTAGGGGCCTAATTGAACAGACCAGTCTTTCCCCACAATCTTTCCCCAACTCAAATTTGCAAGATAAATGGGTTTGTAAATAGTTGTTCATTCCACCAGAAAAGATAGTTTTCAGGATTGCTATTAAAGAAGCATTTGACATCTATGATTACAGTCTGATTGCTGCACATTCATAATGCCACAAAAGTGTGAAAGGATATGCTGTTACTTTTTACTGGCAAGTGTTTTGTGATGTAAACTGTGTGAAAGTATAGGGGATGAAAGAGTTACAGTGAAATTCAATAACTGTAGCATTACACGTAAGCTTTGAGAAAAACAGAAACATGCAACTCTGTTACTGACAGGTAATCAAAGTACTGGTTACTTTTCACAATTGTTGTAAAAGGATTTTTTAATAAAAGTTTGGGGTTTTTTTAAAGTATACTATGTACTGCTTCTTTAAAAATTACACGAACAAACAAAGAGAAGCCAGAAGAATGAAAAGCATTAACAAAAATCACGTTCAGTCTCTTGTAAACCCTCCTGTCTCAAAAAAAATGGAGAATAGCCGTGCATTTTATTATAGGTTTCATCAGTAGATTCAGATCCAGAACTGCGATTAAGACCTGAAAATCTTGGGCTGAAACTAAAAGATGCACTGCAGTAGCAAATATGTAGCAATTATCATGAAATTAAGTGCATTCCACATTTTAGCTAATCACCATGGAAACCTATATTCATCAGTGCCTAATTGTAAATGTTCCCGACCTGGAAAATACTGTAGGCTTAAGACTGCATAATTTCTTATTTAAGCAATTGTACTATTCTTCTCTGTTTGTGACAGTAAACCCTGACGATTTTGGCAATAACCCCAGAGAAAAATATTTTCCTGAGAAGCCTGCTTCTGCAAGTATTTTTCGCACTCTAGTGGGACTTTTGCCCTAGAAGGTTGCTTCATCAAGCCACTTCTACTGTTTGTGGCATTAATGCCTGAATACCCAGTCACAGGTGTTACAGAGGGCTGCTGTCCTAGTAACTCCAAATGGAAAAGTTACAAAAATAATAATGAAGGTTGTGTTTTTCTGTCTGAAAGAAAACTGTGGTGCCGTGAAAGCATAAGGAAAACTTATTCAAAAAAATGTTCTTCAGGGATTATTTAGCCTGCCATAACACAGTACACCACTAGAGAGGAAAGAGTAATTACAGGCTGGAAAAAATACCCTATGTAAAGGAACTTTTAGCTAAGAGTCATGCCACTAGGCTGAACTCAAGAGTATTGTTACATTACAGAAGTACTGGTGTCAGAACTAGCTGTTCATAAATCAGTTCTGGTTTATCTTCAACCACACAGTTAGATTACCATGCAAATATTTCCCAAACTGCTAACAAAAGCATTTCGTAAATGCATTTCTTTCATCCACCACTATCTTAAAGAAGTAAAAATATTTGTTAAGCAGTTTAAAAAAGGCCAGAAAGTACTTCAAATTATTGGAACTAGTTCTGGGATTTTTTTCTTTCCATAAGTAGAAAGATTTAGCATACCTGTTGTCTTTCCTCCCTGAAACTCACACAAAATACACAAAGAGCAAGGGAATATTCAGATACACCCTTATATGCATTTATAATAGTTTTATTAAAGAGAACATTTACATGTAAGTTCCATGGAGTCTGTTATAACAGTAATTGGTATTAATCTGTACAAACTGATAGCACTAGTTTGTTGGCATGGCATTAAGTTCTACAGTCTAATTTTTCTCAGCAGGGTGCTACTTCTTTTTAAACTCTGTTTTCTGCTAGAAAATTAATTAAATGATGAGTCAAAAGAACATATTCCTCAAAATTACAAAACTGAAATGAAATGCAATTGTGTATGAAAGCCATGATCTTCAGATGGAGCACAATATCTGTTTTTCAAACATGTCTTCAAATAAATAAACTAAGAAATACACAATTCTTTCTCATTTTCATGAGGCTAAGATTTTATCTTGCATATTGACAGGATAGTGTGTGACAAAGAAATTGGTTTGGATTTTCTCTGTGTACAATCTGCTTTCTGGATTTAACCTCCCCTGTCAGTGGGGAACATGGAGAGGTAATGCAACTGTTCCCGCATTTAGTGAAGGCTTTTATGGATCAGCTACAACAAAGGTGTAGAAGTACAGAAAACATACCTTTACTCTTTCTATTCTTCAGCTCCTGGTTTAGACTTAGCCTCTGGCTCTCATCACATACATTCTACTCCAATTGCCATCTGTATTTCATGCTCATCAGCTGCTGAGTATGTACTCCTATCTTTGCTGTGCACACTGCTTGCCGCAAAGAGTCTTGGTATCATCAGGTTATATGCAGTACATATTTAATTCTCTCTTTTTCTTACAGGGAAAATTGCCCTAAGTTAATGTTCAGTCTTTGGTGGTTTTGCCTACTGTTGTTGCTGCTGCCTCAGGTTAGTTATGGCCAAGTCCTGGGTACCCAAATCCCTGACATGCAGTGCAGCCTCTTTGGTGCTAAAGCCGCTGCCCAAAGCTGCTGCCATCCCTTCTTCCTTCTGCTAATGACTGCAGCCTCCTGCTGTCGCTCTTGGCCTGTTTTTACCCCTATCCTTACCTCTTTCTCAAGGAATAATCAGAAAATAATCCCATCTGAATTTTCCCCAGTGACTCTATGAGCGTGAGATGATAAAATGGGGAAGCCATTTTCCTGTTAGGACCAGGGTTCAGCATTGTCATATGAGAGGTTAATGTTCTTTTTCCAATAAGTGGTCATTGTGATACCCATTGCACTACACTCTCTAGCTTGTTTGCTAAATTTGAGTTTTCATCAGGGTTTTGCTGCCTCAATAGCTAGAAGACCAAATATTTCTTACTTGTTCTTTCAGAGAAGCAGCTTCCTATTGGATGTTAACATCTTACATTTAAGATGAGTTTAAGAGATTTAAGTGTTTTGTGTATCTGTTACATTGACTTTAAAACCTTCCAGGCCTTTGAAACGATTCTTATGAGACATCATGGCCTGGCATATTAATTTATCTAGCATTGAGAAAACCTTTAAATTTTGTTTTAACAATACTTTAAGTTTTGATACACCTGATAATTGAAGTTTGGGAGCATAAGTCTTCTCTTATGAATAACCAGTCTTCAGGTGACTAAATGTATTCATTCACTTTATTAACGTATTTCTCTCTTGAGTAGAGTTCCTTTTCTCCTGAAAATGTTTGGCAAACTTTGAAGTCTTCTGTTATCCTAACCCTTAAGAGCATTCAGAGTGTTGATAGCTTTTGCCAAGGTATTCTCCCCAAGTCTTCTTATTGCCCTCAAATGAGCCATTTTACTCCAGTAAATACTTATGTGATGAATAAATGCACATTTAATGCAGTTGCATTACAAAATGAGCATTTTTTGAGTTCGTAGTTTGAATTCTTGCTCTCTATAATCTATTCCCATAAATGGAACTCCAGAAAGTAAATTAGAGCACATATATTTTAATTCTGATTACTCTTTTAATGTTTACATGACTGTCAGTAAATTCCTCTCTATATGCTTACCGTGTTGCTCTGTTAGGATGGCAAAGGGCTGGCAAAGTGATAGCTGAGAAATAAGGGTTTTTTGCACTTCAGCTATGCAGAAAATGAATGCAAGAAATTGAAATTAGAATTAATGAAATCAAAATGCAAAAAAAAAAAAATTCATTTCACATAAAAATAATAATGAACATTTATTATCAATTATGTTCATTGTTAGCAGCAGAGTAATAGACTTCGGTTTGTTAATTTATATAGAAGACAAGTAAATAAAGGGCTAGTTTGTAAAAAAGTATTTGTGATTGTCAATTCTTTCCCAGAAAAGCAATGATTGAGAGACTCTCCCATGATGTATGAGAGAAAGATTTTCAGTGATTTAAACAGTAAAGGGCAGACTGGGATAACCAGGAATAACACAGGAAGTTTTCAATTTTCATGTCCTATGTAATATGATGACTTGCACCAAGTACTTTAATATTCATCTAACTGTGGACAAAATGACCAGATTGCCTTTCTTATTTCAAAAGCCATCAGAAATATTCAGGTTACATCATACACCATCTTGGAATTTTCTTCTCCTTGGAATAAGCTGAGCAAGAACTTGTTTTGGAGACCCTGTTGTTCTGCTGGGAGCAGCTTCTGGAGGTCATATGCAGATGGGAAGGCTTCTCATTGAAATTTAACTTTTTGAGACTAAACATGCCATTAAAAACCAGTGAAAAGTTAATTGAGTCACAAATAATGCTTATGAAAGGAAACAGCTCCATATGTTCCACAGTATATCCTTTATACAGTCTTCCGGTGTTTAATTTTTCTGAGTATTTTGGTTGAGGAATGGTGTTCCAAATTTAGTGTTCCCACTGAAAATTTCCAAACCGTGTGCCATTCACTCATTACTCCCTCACTCTCCCCCTGAGGCTGCTGGAGCGAAGAACTGAAGGCACAAAAGGTAGAGATTATGGCTTGACATAAGAACAATTTACTGGGAACATCAGTGAAACAAAAACCAAGCAGTAACAGCAAAACATTAATACAATGGTGTACAAGAAAAGTACAGCATTCTCCTTGCAAATACTCTGTCATTTCATCAGGGTTCTGCAGTTGTTCAGGGGTGTACTTCCAAACCATTGGAGCAGAATAATCCTTTGAAAGCTGGTGCCTTTTTTCCCACCTTTCATGCCGCACATGACTATCCACCCTCAGGGCAGATCTCTGAATTACCTTCCTGGAAGTCTCTGTCCTGAATCTAAACATGGTGTTGACTGTACTGACTCTAAACCTGGTCCAGACCATATCGAGAATATGTAGCAGACATAGCAACAACAGCATGCTTTCCTTAACATCCAAAGGAAATTCAGAACTCTCAGAAGCTGCTGTAACGGGTCTGAAGGAGAAAAAGGGTGGGAAAAGCTGGGGAAAACCATCCTCCCCTGTTCTCTTCATAGACTGGATATTGTTATTAATGATCTCCCAAAGGTAGCACCTGAGGTAAGAGTGGGAGAGCAGCACTGAATACATCCCAAATGATCCTCTTTGGCCTTGATGTTCTCATGTCATAAGCTGATATGACATAGTGCAGCAACAAAGCAATCCTGATCCCTCTGCCTGCTCTGAAAAAGAGCACAGCTTTGGACACATGTTGCATATATGGAAATATATACAGGGCTATGTACCACAACCATGTGACCAGTGTCTCTGGTCATAACACAACAAATGCTTAGATCAAATATTTTTCCAGACCTCTCTGGGCAGATCTATTGTTATCTAAACCCTTCATGCCTCACGCTGGGTGCCAAATAAGGTTGTCGTGGTTTAGGACTGGTATTCCCAATTTAATGTTCCCACTAAAACACTCCAAACCACGCGCAGTTTGCTCACTCCCTCCTCTCCCTCCTTTTCTCCCTGTGTGGGGATGGAGAGCACAATTGAAGGCACAAAAGATAAAGGTCATGAGTTGAGATAAGAACAATTTACTGGAAATAGCAATGAAATAAGAAACGACTAGTAACAGCAACAATATTAATGAAAGCGTGTACAAGAAAGGAAACGTGAATGATTCATGTGCAAAAGAAAGCTCACCAGGTGAGAACCTGCAATACCTGAACCACCGCCACGCTACCCCCAAAAGAGACTAATGACGTGAGGTGACAATGAATAACTTCTGTGTCTGGGCTACTGCAAAAATTAACCCTGTCTTCTCCAGAACCAGGACACTGAGCATAACTGAGCTTGATTTATATGAGAAACATGTCTTCAAATAATGAAACTTCCCTAAAATCACCATTTTATCTTCAGAAATCGGTTCTGGAGATAAAAAGTTGATGTGTGAACAAAATACATGTGCATCTAGCTAAGGTAAACCCTTTCTTCTATGGTGGACAAAGAAATGCAGACAGAGGGATTGAAATCACCGCATTTTTTTAAAAGAGGAATTAATTTTAAATCTTACAAGGAAGAGATAAGGGAAGAGACATTAATAGAATTCTGAAAGCAGAGAGGGGATTGCAACTTGAAAATCTTAAAATACCCATTTTATAAGGTTAATTTATATCCATCGTGTTATTAAAGTCATTTAATGGCGTGCTTTTTTTTTCCTAAAAATATGTTTAGGAGCTTGGACAGGACAATGAAAGACGTTAATAGAAAACCTAGAAAAATACAGTGGTGCTGCATTAATTTGGATGGAATAGGTTGGCTGGGCTTTACAAAGTTGTTCTCATAACACTTGCTTTATAATACCGTGAATATCTAAGTAAAGCTCAGAATTTGAGTCTCATGATAATAAACACTATCTAAAATCTTTTCAACTTTTATTAAACATACAGAAATAACCGAGAAAACAGTTAAATTTTATGACATATAAGGAACTAAACAAGGCTCGTTTTAAACAACATTTTTTCTATTACTCTCTTCTTTTGCTCTAAAGCTTTTAGAAATAGACTTCTTATGTCATAGCTTCTGCATGGTCATAGCTGTCCATTTGGGATAGAGAAAAAGAAGAGCAGTTTACAATGAGGTTGTTGTTGCAGTCTGTGTCCTTCAGAACAAAAGAGGATAAACAGAAACAAAGGGAAGATAAAAAGAGCAGTAAAAAAAAAGAAAAATGCAGATTTTGTTTCTGAGCTTCACTTTTGAATTATAGACTAGATTTAGATTATAACTACTTTTTAAACTATGATGAAGGGCATGTTCTCGTTTTGGCTAATCTCCTTTTGGCTATTCCTGCTTTGGACTTGTATAATCCAGGGTAAGACTCAAGGCCTGCACTAGGGCTTCCTTTCACTATTTGTTTTTGGCAAGGTGTCTGAGGATATGTAAGTTTATTTGCCCATAATGAGAAGAGGTGGTCCAGTGCCCTGGACAAAGGTCATGCAGTTCTAATCCACCCTTCAGAAAGTTGATGTGAACGTTCTGTAATAGGAAGGCTCTTCAAAATCATTAGCACACTTGGATACACAGAGAGCTGAGAAGTTGCCTTAGCTAATCCACAGTGTTTATTCCCCCACCAGAGAGATAGACTTTTCTGTTCACAACTGTGCTGCCTGAAGAAGTTCCTTTTGTCAGCCAGACAAGGATGAAGTATTTACTCACTATATAGTCTCTGTGTGGGGTTGATAAAACCACCATCAGCAGCAGGATATTTCTTCAGCAGCCTCTATGAGATGAAGCTGTGGCTGGCAAAACCAGGCTCTTTTTAATGCAGAAGATCAAAAGTAAATGCAAGAAAAAAAAAATAAGAAAAAGAAAATGGAGATAAAAGATAGGGAAGAGGTGGTGGTATTAGTGCTTTAGCTTATACTATGAAGTAGCATTAGCACTTAGTTGTCTCCATCTGGCATGGTATGCTCAGGGCATTTTTCACAACTCATTCTGAAAGTTTTGGGTGTTAAAACGGAACCCCAAAGAACTTGGGTGTGGGACCCTAGGGAGTGGATCTCACTTCTTTCAATAAAGAAACTTGGTGTGTTGATGGGAATATCCTGTCCTCTTTGAATCTTTTTTTATCTACCAACTGCAGTAATTTTTTTGTCCCACACTCGTCAGACTTGTGTGTGTCAGACATGAATTTAGTACAGTTCTTTGCAGATAGTTTTGTTTGTATTTTTGTTTGTTTCTGGGTTTTGGTTGGGTTTTGTTTTTTTGTTTTGAGGAAAAGAACAGCTTGACACAGTCAGTATAATACTGGTCTAACAATCTCTGAGATGAATTCAGAAAGCCACAGATTTTGCGTAGTAAACCAATTGCAATAATTACACTGACGAATCAAATCCATTAATTGAAGAATCTGTGTCTGGAGATAATGCCTTTAATTGTAATGAGGTTAAATACTTCTGACAAAAGTGAATCCTTTTGTCATATGACATGACTTGGGAAGAGAATGTCAATCCACATTATGTTCCATGGTTGTAACATTATTCTTCATAGACTCAAAACATGTGCAAGTGAGCCAAATCAGAAGTTGCATAATACTGATCTTTTTACCCCTGAGACTATTGCAAATGTCTATCATTAAGGCAGCTACAGCCAGCCAGTCAGTGTCAATCAAAGCCTGTGAGGCATTTTACAAATTAGTCCCTACTGATATATAATGATATATGAATTAAAAGCAGGAGATGGAGCCATTTGTCATTGTAACAGCTAAGTTTCCAATTAGCCTATTTAGCTACTTTTATTTTATATGCGATGCTTATGCCATGCATATATTATTACTCAATGCATTTTAATTAAATAAAACAAAGGCTGGAATGAGCTAGCATTAAATTAGAAATTTTTCAGTTGTTTAAATCTACTGTGTGTATGGAGGTAGGAGGAAAATAACATTTCTTACTTTATTCTTAACTTCATCTTGCCTTATTCATTTAGTTCCCATTTCTTCACACACACAGAGAGACTTAAGTTATAACCAAAGCATTTCTGACAATACCTTGGGGCTAAATTTGGTGATTAAAAAAAAATTATTGGACAGAGAAAATCCAGAGCAGAAATATCTATCTCACTCCTGTAGATTAGCTTAAATATGGTGATTAATTGATTTGCTCCCACATTTTACCAAAGAAGCTGAAATGAGAAGCTAATCCACACTTTTCAAACAATTCCTTGTGGTTACTGTTGCACTCCTGCAGTGAACCTAGCTGTAAGTATACTCCTTTCAGGTGTGTTGGTGTACCCCAAAAAGCAAAGTCAATTTCCTCTTCAAGGTATTTGACAGTGGACAATGGAGCAGAAGAGAAGGTGGAATGACATTCTCACAACTGTACTGCAGCATTTCTCTATTCCCTGTCTAGGCATCCCCCAAAGCATAAAACATCAACTCAGCAGCTGGCTGATAAGCTGCAAGAACAGAAAACTGATGCTGTGTCAGGATCTGCTTTGCTCTAGTTAGATTAGGAGAAACTATTTTAATTATTCTTTATTCCTCTAGATTTTAAGTAGTGAAGTATCTTAATTTATCTCAATTTCTAAAATGTATCACTTTCATGTATAATATTCTCTATCAGAACAGTAATGCTACCAAGATTATTCCAGAGTTATTTTCATGTTACATGCTGATTTTTGCATATCAGATCTTAACTATTTTAGACATTGATTTGTCATTTGTTTGGCCTCTTGTACTCAGAAAATATGATTATTCCATCAATTAACTCTTAGATGTTTATTCATTTTAGAGTGATATAATACCACAAGAATAAGATGATTTTCAAGGAACAAGAATAAAGAAAACTTAAAAAAAATAGAAGGAAATTACACATTTCACATAACTATATCTAGTAGTTACACAAATCTGCTAGAGTATGGAAGAATAATCACAAGTAAAAGAAGGAATTTTTAGAAATACTCCTTTTTAGAAGATTTCTATTCCAAAACTTCTTGCCACATATTGTGTTTCAAATATTTAAAAACAGTCAAGGGATTTACACATTAAAGTCCCTCTGGAAGTGTCTTTGAAAGTCCTCCCTAGGAGAACAGCCTGGAAGGAATTTTGTGCAAGGAATAATTAGGAGCTACGGTGTACCTGCAAGCTGAGCAAATGCAGAATAACACCATCTGTGTAGCAACTCTCATTCTGCATGGGAGTTAGTCCCATAATGTCACCTTTCTTCACTTATTAATCTGATTGTCCTCATTCCACACTTTACCTTCCCCTATGTATTCTCCATCTACAGAGAAAACTTGGACTCAAATGATTGCATTGGGGTTTTTTTATTCTTGAAGAAACTCCATTTAATGAGAATTAAGGTGTTCACTAACTCTTCATGAACTGACATTACTTGTTTCATATCCAGCTACCAGTTCTTGACATAAGGCTGAATATTATACAAATGTGGTGGAACAGAGGTGCTACAGCATAGAGACTGACCAGAAAAGGTAGAAATAAAGGCAGGTAAGAGAGGAATCACAGGGATTTGTCAAACCATGGGACACTACAGAGCAATAAGTAGAACAAAAAGACACAAAACAATCAATATGAGTCAAACTCTTTTGGGAGGGTGCTTTAAAATGTTTTACATATGTGATCTACCATCACTCTAGAGAACTTTGTACTGTTATTAAAATAAGGGCAAAATTCCTGAAAGACTTTACAGGAGATCTTTCTTTTCCAGATATAAATTAAGAACAAATGCCACTAAAATCAAGAGTCTGAGAAGAGAGTTAATTGTTCTCTCACAGGGTGAATACAAGAAAGGAGTAAAAGTGATTTACAATGAAGGACAGAACTGACATAAAACAAATGAGTGTACATTGGTGAGGAATTAATTCAGGCTGGAATTTAGGAGCTATCTAACCATCTTGAGAACTGGGTTCCAAAAGGCTCAGCATGTGACCCAGAAAAGGAATCCATTTTATGTTGGGATATGAGAAATTTATGATGGCAGTTGCACACCAGTTTCATATCCTGGTAAGTGCTTTCAAAGTGGGAAAAAACAAACCAAACCGAACCCAAACCCCTCTTGTCAACTGTTCAGTTGACCTGCTGCTTATCATTATATACTTAAATTTTAAGCAGCAATTATCTTCTAACTATACATTTGGACACTGCAAAGGAGAATCTGAATCAAACACAGCTCACATGGTAGAAATAATAACAGAATAACCTTGAGGTTTAAAGAGAGCTATTTAGGGAAAAGATTAAATTATGATTGTGTCTGCCACAGAAAATTTCAGTAAATATATCAGAGCCGGGTGAGTTCAGAATCAGTCAAGAAAAAAAAAACTATGACCAAGGCTCAGCTATGACCACACTTATTAGGTAGAAATGACCCAAGTGTGTAATTTCTGAAATGGGGAAAATTAGGGAAAAAATGGGAAATACCTTTTTGGAAAAAATGAGAACTTAGAGTTCGCTTAAGCCAAACATTTTCTCTCCTTGTTTTTTTTTCTTATTTTTTCTCTAAGCAAAATAGTGCAGTTTAACTTCTTACTTTGCAAGCATCAAATTATCCTAGATGTTGCTCAAGATCAGATTTACATAAAAACATTGGTGCAGCAGAATTTATTAGAGCCAAACAACAAGAATCACATAACGAGAAATATCTCTTTGAAAATTAATGTTGTAGTGTGCCTTTACTATTTATTTTATGAATCCACTTCCTTAGATTCATGTAGAAGGAAGAGATTATTATCCTGTGACTATGTCCTGTTTGATTTGTATTACCTCTTAATTAAATTAATATATGCTGTACCACAGATACTTGTAATTGATTGGTAAAGCAGGGCTATCGTAGATATAAACATTCCAGTCATCTTGATGTAATTCAGAGATCTTTGCTGAAACTATGAAAGGAAGACTAAAAGGACCCTGCGAGTGTAGACTTTCGGTGGTCCTGTTTCCAGACTCAAATATCTAGGCAAAGTTTCCATTTATATACAGCAAATATAAGTAAATGAATAAGAACTACCTCAGAACATGATACCACAGACGGTTGGGGACAGTTTCTTCTTTGGAGTTATGAACCTGAATCTTCATGGTGGGCATTTGACTTAAATTCATCAATACCTTTGAAATATTCAGCACCACTGTCTCTGAGATAGATGCACTTGATTAAAACTAATAATAATGTACATTGCTCTTTAACAGGAGACCTTCCAGAACAATAACATGGAGAGTCATTTCTTTGAAAATTTTTATTCCTCTCTTCCCAAGGCATATTTGAGCTGTCTGAAAATCAGGGAGAAAACTGTTCAATTACACTGAGAATCTGAGGGAAGACAAGTGTTTTTCTCCATAGGCAGAGGTTTCGCTCCACAACTGGTAATGTAATATTAAATGAAGCCTTGTCATGACATGTTCTTTGACTGGTATTTAAAATTATACTGTTGTCTTCAGCATCAACTCAGACTTTTACTATAAACAATGCTTAGGAGTCAAAGTCAGCATTTGAATACTTTCCATTTTCACTGAAGTGGACATTAATCATATGGATTCCTGAGCCATACTTGCCATTTATAAGCTTTTCTGATGTCTTCTAAGCAGTCTGGATAATGATCTTAACCATACCCCATATTCAGACCCTTTCAAGACTGGATCTAGAAACACACCAGAAGACTATTACTGCTAAATTATACCATCAGGTGGTATCCTTGTAATAAGAATAAAAACCTAGTTTCTTCATAGACAGGTATTGTGACTTCAGTCATGTTGAAGATGCAGAATTTTCTTTTCATATTAACTCTCTTAACACAGCCAAATGTATATATCTGAAATTTAAGATTTTACTGAATGGCTCAACTGGCTTTATAATACAGAAAAAAAAAGATCCATGGAATTACTTATATATTGTGGAATTTTCTCCCAGTCCAGGAAGAGACTGGTTGGTATAGCTGCTGCCTGCGAAAGCAGCTGGCTTCTTCAGCATCTGATTATTGTAATATATTAAGTGGCAATATCCAATCACCAGAATTTAAAAAAAAAAAGGAAAAAGAAAATTAAAATTAAAAATGCAAAAATTAAAAGCAGCATTAAGGAAAGCAAAATATGTTTGAATATTCCCTGTCTCTATATTCCTCTTTTTGTAATGTTTCAGCTACTGGGCTCAGCCAGACATACTTTATAGGACTTGACGGACAAATTGTCCCAGTATTTTAAATTCTGTGCTCCTACTTCTGACAAATTTAGGTTGATGCCATGACATTTACTTTAACTTGTAAAGAGAAGTAGCATGATTCATTCATATCTATTCCTCTCAGCACTTACTTTCTTTTTTTACCATGAAACTGGAAGGAAAAAAGGAAAATTAAGGATTATCTGGATTCAGGGTTACTATATTGTTAATATTGAAACAAATTATTCGCTGCTAGCATCAACCTGTCTCTTATGTAACTTTTGCATCCTGTTCTAAGACAGTATGGTCAATTTTTCTTCAGGTAATTTTATAAATCAAAGAAGCAAATGCAAACAAAAAATTAAATAAGCATATAAAAATAAACTTTAATTCAAAAATGCACTTAGACAAAGATGATTGTCCCTTTTTCTTCTCCTGTTCCAGAACTAAAACCAACAAGATGCTTTGTTTCTTTGGTGCACAAGTCATTATTTATGCTTTTGTGATGACAACTTGCTCTACTGTTACAAGAATTTTCACGTTCAGCTACAAAGATGGAATCAGTTGTTTTCAAGGCTAAAGCTGCAGCTGAAGAAGTTCCAACTCATTATCTATATTTACATTCTATTCTGTCTGGAAATGTATTTTAATAAATTTCAGGCTTTTCTATGTTTCTTTTGAAGTTAAAAAGTTTTTTGCAATTGACTTCACTGTGAAAAAAAGCATCCTTGTAGTTTTTAAGGGATAATTCAAAGTCGAAGGATCATAGAATCACAGAATAGCCCAGGCTGGAGCGGACCTCAAAGACCATCAGGTCCAGCCTTCCATAGGAAAGGGAGAGGAAGCTCAGATATGACTCACTGTCTATATTTTATATTTTATATTTTATATTTTATATTTTATATTTTATATTTTATATTTTATATTTTATATTTTATATTTTATATTTTATATTTTATATTTTATATTTTATATTTTATATTTTATATTTATTTTATATTTTATATTTTATATATTTTATATTTTATTTTATTTTAAAACTAAAATGTCACAGCATCTAGAAAAGATCTGCAGTCTTGCACAGGATGGATGGTTATGGACATAGAAGTGATGTTCTCTGAGAGAAATATCTTTTTTACACATGTTCTTCTCAGACTTACTTTTTACATTTGAAGTGCAATCCAGCAGCCAGTAAATGTATGTAGGAGCTCTTTTGTAAGACACAGGGTGAAATCCTGCTTCTCTTAATCATCAGGCAGAGACCTTCCGAACTTGAGAGACCTTGACTACTAATTCTGCTTTGAAATGGAAAACTTGGAAGGCAGAAGA
This sequence comes from Rhagologus leucostigma, assembly GCA_013397725.1. Lineage (NCBI taxonomy): Eukaryota > Metazoa > Chordata > Aves > Passeriformes > Rhagologus > Rhagologus leucostigma. Next base: position 2,184,288 of record VZTD01004681.1, on the reverse strand, counting down.
TTTCACCACTTAAAAGAACAAGGTATACTGATATCAGTTATCTTAGAATTCAGATGGCTCTCTTGCTGCAAAGGTTGTACTAAATATAGAAATGGTTTTGAGCTGAGGATGAAAACCAAAAAATATCTGCAGAAAACTGTGGTCTAGAAAAGGCTTTTTGCTTGTGAAACTTCTCACATATTAGAAATGGAACAGATGCTTAATTAAGGCCAAATTCCACTAATTTACAGGAATCCTTGTTAGATCAAAATCTCGTGATTTAGGAGAACAATAGTTGTCAGATTTGGCTGATTTGTACTGTGAGTCAGAAAAAACAAAAAAGAAACATTATTCTTTTTTTTCTGCTGTCACTCTCACACAATCTTTCCCTCCCAGCTTAAAAGCATTAGCTCAAGAAGCAGAGAAAGAAAAGGAAAGCAAGCATTCATCTAAAACAAATTTAATGATGTTTTTTTGGCCAAAAAGACAGGTTAATATTTTTGGCAACTTCCATTTTTTCCTCTGCAGCTGGAATTCAGCAGCTCATAGCTGTCTGCCAAAGCAGATGCATAATCTAGGCCACTGCCTCACAACAGCTTTTGTGAGTGTTGTTGAAAGAAGCACTTTCTAGATAAATACTGTGAGAATCTTAAATTTAGAGAGTTTGAATAAAAATGACAGAATTCACTCGTCCTAGTTGGAGCAGAGGAAACAGCTGGTTGCAGAATTTAGGTATGGAGATAGTTTTTCTAATTTCTAATAAATACACATTATTATTTCCTCCCTAACTACCCATAAAATAAAGATCAGTCTGGTAGTTCTAAGGCTGAGGATGCTCTATTGATGAAATTCAAGCATTTTTTACAGTATTCTATTAATATGAATGCAATCATCATGTTATCTTGAATATGAGAAAAATTAAATCACCATAAAGTTTTCTTGTTCACAGTCGTAAGTCTTTTTCAGGTAGAGTACTGACTTTATAGCTTTCTTTTCAAACAGATTTACAGTGTAGACATGATACTTTCCGTTCCCCTTTTTGATTTTCCATTTGCTTCCCTCTCTTTCTCTCCATAAACACACACACATGCATATATCTACCCGTTCAAGAAAATACTGAGAAATGTCCTTCTATTTTTGAACTGTGTGGAAATGAGTGCTTTGTATTGAGGGTTTGGAGACTGTTACTTACTCAGCTGTCTCCTGTGAAAGGACTTACACTAGTATTTCTGGTAAACCAAAACCATTAAACTCATCAGTTTCAGTAATGTTCTATCCAAATCCAGTAGTTTTACGGAGTTGATAAAGATCTCCTTCAAATCAGGAAAATTTTGTGGACTAGTAATCTGTTACACACAATTGAAGCATTCCTGAATTTGGTTCTCCACCTCTGGAGGCCATCTTTCCTCAAAGTACGAGCAGCTTTAGAGAAGGCGGTTCAGGGCAAGGTTTCACAGCCTCTCTGGGAAACCCATTCCAGTGTTTGATTGCACTCACTCGGGTGTTGCTCTTTTTATTACCTACTGAGAATTTCCCCTGTTGTAACTTGTGACTGTTGTCCTTTCACTGTTGACTTCCAAGAAGAGTCTGGCTCCTTTGTTTTCTACACATCCTCATTAGATGTTGAAAGACAGCAGTAAGAATGCCATTCAGAACACAATTCTCTCAACCTCCTCTCATATGTCATGTGCTCCAGTCTTTAATCATCACAGTGGTTCTCAGCTGAATTTACTCCAATTAGTCAATGTCTTTTTTGCAGAAGTGGCATGTTGGAAAGCCCATCATGAAAGAAAGCCCCTGAAGGTGGATGTCACAAGTCTACTGCTTCTTACACGCCCACCAGCTGTATGCCAGCCATCCTTCTGTGTGTTCCAGCTTATGGAACAAATATTTATATTTTTAAATAGAAATATTTCAGGTCCAGAAGTAGTCTGCCCTCTGCATAGTGCAGTTCCCAAGCTGATAATTCTTCCTGGCACCAAAACAACTAAGGATGTTGATACAGACAGGTCCAACCAGAACCTTATTAGTCTCAGAGTGTCTGCAAAACACTGAAGTTGGTTAGAGCTTCCTAATTAGAGCTGGTTTCTTATGGATTAGCCTTTTTTTTTTTTCTCTATTAATTCCCAGGCTTCTGAAGAAATGGTTACAGAAGTTGTATGAGCTGATCGGTCATGCCAAACTTCACTCAGTCTCCATTAGGTCAGTTCCGGTGCATTTATACCACAGATGGTGAATCCCTCATTTCTGCACTGTCCAATAGTCATTTTCTGTAGATATGTGGACTCACATACTGTCCATCCATCCATCCATCCATCCATCCATCCATCCATCCATCCATCCATCCATCCATCCTAATGTCTATAGAATACAGTTAATCTAGATGTAAAAAAACTACCAACACCAAAAGAACTCCCAGTCTAAACCACAGAATTACTTCTTTGTGTCCATTAATGGTGATAAGCAGGACATTAGATGTGAATTAAACATTACTTCTGTACCAGCTGATGCAAGGAAGACCTTGGCATCTACTTTGTTGTGCTTATCATGCTAAAAATATTAATTCTGTTTAGACATGGTGTGTAGAATGACACTGATATTTTATTCTAAAACAGGCAGTATTGTCTAAAAGCTTCCCTAATTAATAACTATTTTTGACATTAATTGTGGAAAAGAATCAATATGCTTTAATGCCATATCATCTCAGAAAAAAAGATATTTAAACACACATACTCCAACATCATGAATAAAGGCATAAAGAGGAGAGGAGAGCAGAGCAGAGCAGAGCAGAGGAGAGCAGAGGAGAGGCTTTTTGCTCACTAACTTATAATCACCAAGGTTATTAGGGAAGAAGTCAGAAAGTCTTGAGCATGTATTTGGTAAATCTTAACTATGTATAAAAGTTTGTTGGCCAAATTCATGTCTGCATTCATCAAGATCCTTTCTCAAGAAGCATTGTAATGAACATATTGTAGTTAACATTGTTTTAAGACAAAAGAAAAATAAATATAATGAACCACAGTGGGCAACTTTTAATGCTTTTATATCCCTGCCATGAAGACAGATGTGTTCCTTTTGTACTGCCTGACACATGTATCCCTGAAGCAATAGCCACATGAGGTCACTGTTGTTCATACATGAGCCATAAACTCGAATTACGAATTCTTCAGTTGGCTGAAACCAAAATGTGTGACTGAAAAATAAAGTTGGTTGTATTATACATTAACGAAAAAATGTATTTCACAGTCTGCAAAGAGAATTTATTAACATGGGAAATACTAAATACAAAAATTAAATGCATAAAATACAGGACATACATTAATAGTTTCTTTATATTTGAAAAACAGTTAAGAATTACCCCATAATGGCTGAAAAGAGCATGGGCATTATCTACTATATTTTCTGGAACTTTCTCTGTAGTAGTTATTCAGCTGTGCTGGCATATGAGCATCAAAAGAGTTGCAAGAGACTTAGAACTTTGCAATTATTTAATTACTTATCTTTCATGAGAAATTTGGGGTTTTTTCTGCTTTTATATGTAAAGTTTATCGTCTTCAGAAGCATGAAACTGCAAAAAGTTTCAATATTACAAGCAATGTGAGATGTTCTGGCATTAGACATGCAAGCTATTAGACAAACATTGTTACAGCAAACCTGTGTACTGAACTGCTGTGCAAAGCCATCCTAGCTCTGAACTTGCTAAAAAACTTACAAGTTTTTTGTCGATTCTTAAAATATATTATACGCATTATGCTGATAGACTTTCTCTGAATGATTCATCCATTCATGTGATTATATCAGCATACATTATCATAACAGCTTCTCTTAAAAGATTACATAGCATATATGATGAATTCAGTGTTATGAGATTTGAGAGAGAGTACATTTCCTTTTGGTCAAATTCTTCTCATAAAAGAATAAAGTGTCATATTCACCAGTGCTATCTAGTCATAAAATTAAAAACCTTATCACGATCAAAATCATCAAGAGAATAGAACAGAAATAGCAATCAAAAATGTCAGCTGAATCTGAAGAACTGCATAATTAAAATCTTACTCCCCAAACTGAATCAAAGTCACATTTGTATGCTGAGATTCTTTCAGGGAGGTGGGTTTTTTTATACTGGTGTATTTATCAGCATGCATTTAGATGCAAAAGCACGATTTCTTCCACTAATAAAATAAAAGATAACTTTAAAAGTTGATTAGTTTTTGCAACATCTTTTATCAAACTACTATGCATATTAACTTCTACATTTGAGTATTAAAAACCCTCACTACATAATGTAATAAAAGACTGCTTTAATAGAACATTAACACAGTAACAAACCCCCAGATATGTGCTTAACAATTCTTGCATGTATTTCTTCATCCGTAAGCAGGTGAGTAAATAAATTCCTCATATTACGCAATTATTTCATACCTTTGGATCCCCATATGGGATTTTAGAGACCACGGAGAAAACTAAAGCATTAAAGGTATTCATCTTCAGCAAAAGAGCAACAAAATAATGAGTCTTAAAGGACAGAGCCTGTATAAAATATGGATGGAAAAGTGGGTGAATACAGGACATTACCCCCAGTTTCTATTGTCAGTATGTAGCCTTAAAACTGAAAAAAAATTGTTCTCATCATTAAATAACCATTAACTTAAACTCTACAGCTGATCTGACTACACATAATACGACCTCCATGTTTATAGAAACAAAACATAGCATAATTACAAAATATAATTAACTACACTAATTAAGCTATAAAATAACAATAACTCTCAGTAAGTATATGGCTACAATTTGCTGCTTAACTGAATTAATTCATGACTGTAAAGGAAGGCTGAAAGAACTAGATGCAGGCGTGAAAGAGTTCATCCAGCCTCAGAAGTCAACTAAGTTTTGAAAATCTGTCAGAATAATTGGTGACTAATCAGTAGCAGCAGCATGTGCAGCAGATGGTTGTTCTGTGGTGGAAATGGGTGTGAGTGTGCATGGCTGCAAACATCATTCCCATAGCTGGTGGCCCTTCTGCAATCTGAAAGGACAAGAAGAGTTTTATCTCAAGATTTGTTAGCAGGATCCACAAAACAGCAGTTCAGCCAGCACTGCTCTTAAAGAGGAGTCAAAAAATTACCGACAGAAATGTTTGATTGATAGGGAAGCAACAACTGCGTGTTTTCATTTGCAGAGCGCAGCACATAAAATTACTTGATAGTGCCATGATGCAGAAAGAAAGGAACCTCTTTCACTCAGATTACTATCATGGAAAAAATGAATACTTTTATGGTGGCTCTTATGACCATATAGCCCTTGATACATTGTACTAAAAATTGTCCTAACATATCTGACCTTTTAAACCATACCAGCTGTCATTTGTTGTACAAGATAAATACATGAGAGACATTTTCAGGAACAAGTCATATGACAAAAAATTCAACTAATGTTTCTTAGTTGTTTATTAACCAGTTAGTTCCTTTTTTGCTATTTTTTCGAATAAAGTATTTCTGCCTAAGCAAGCAAATGAAAATATCCCCTGCTACCTTGCCATTACTCAGTAATCAAAATCCTTACTGAAATAATTTATCACAGTGTTAGGAGCATTTCTTTTGAGTGGAATCCCTTCAAGATATTGGCAACACATCACTGGGTTCCCCAGGTAAGAAAAAAAATCTTCTTTACTAGAAATACATATTATTGCACGAACTACTATTCCACCTAAAAACTCAACTACCCAGGGGACTGCTTTTCATCATTGAATGTAAGTGCCCAATGTGTCACTTCAGCAGATGATGATGGGGCAGGTAGAGGGCTCTTATATTAATTTATTTCAAGTAAGTTTTAATTTATTCTCCACCTATTCTTTCACTGAGAACTTCTCTCCCTTGCCTTTATAACCTGCTCCATTAGGGTTTCTTGCAAGTCAGTGAAGAGGAGAGAGGGTAACATATTTTTGTGTAAGTCATATGCTGGTAATAGTCTGAGCTATTTTACTGTCTAAAGTAGCATTGCTCTTTCATCTCACAGGTAGTTTTACTGCTGCTGGTTAAAGGTTTAAAGGAATATACGGCCAGTCTGTTTCAGGGGCAGCTGACACACAGTCAGAAAATGCACTGGGGAAATTTTAGATCAGTGAGGTTCAAATATCATTTAGAAGCAGCAAGCAAAAAAATTCCTTCCCCACAACCTTGTGACCTCAAATGTAGCTTTTTTTTTAATGTATCTCTATAGCTTGTGACTTATAAGATCAATTTGGTAACATTCTTTAGAAAGTTTCTGGAGATTTCACCCTTTTATTTGTTCAAGATTACATTAACAAGAAAAAGTAGCAGAGTTGGAGTAACCCATAACTCTTTTATATGAATCCACATAATTTAAATATATGTATTATGTATTTTCCTTCCTTACAAATTTGTCATCCATCCACAGAGATGTAAAGATCACTGCTGACATACACAAATCAGTATGTGAAGTCATTCAGAAGTCTATCAGGATGCAATAGTAATAATAAAAAGAATAATATCATCATAATTATAATCATAATTAAGCTTGTGTACAATATTAATAAGAAGTAAAACAGTTTGTTCCAACTGTTGTGCAGATTTTTGAAGAGCTTACTCTCTGTGTAGAAGTTTCTTCTTCCAAACCATGGAATCCAAGACTGAGAGCCACAAAAGGCACCACCTCTCTGACCACTGATCATCACCATATCCACGACTTGTACATATATTTTCTTGGAGTGTATTTTTTAATCTCCATCTTACCAAGATCCTGGAGACATGTAATGTGCAATTGCTCATCATCAAGGCATTTTTGTAATCCATTTTCACTTGGGAAATGGGTGTGCATGCTTTTTTTTTTTTGTATGTATGTATAAACAGGGTCACAGAATAATTTAGATTGGGAGAGATATCTGGAGGTCAGCTTGTCCAGCCTTCCTTGTTCAGGGAAGACATACATTCACTAATTAGGCTGGAAAGAGCAAATTATTTATTTATATTAGCATCAGGACGGCTATGAAAAAGAAGCACTTTCATGAGAAAATAATCTAGTACCTTGCAATTTTATACATTAAAGAACAGCATTTCTCTGTTACCTTTCTAATATATACACATTTCTCTTTACACAGATGTATATGCACACACAGAGCCCACATATAAAGACAGAAACATGAAAGTTGGAAAAATAAAGAATGTATAAATATGTATATATATATATACAAGAAATTGCATTTGTAAAAAGAATATGTTTATATGAATCGTTCTAAAATAATACTCTTTTCCTCATGAAATAACGGCAAATCCACAGAGCCTACTAAGAAAGATAAAAGGGGTCAGAAAACCACTTGTCTTTTACTTAGACCAACTTTTTCAAACAGAAGTATCATATAATGGAGCCTGGATACAAGATGTGACATTTTGAGAACACATCAGTTGCCCCTCAGTGCATTCTGTATGAGTTTAACAAGTCAAGGCTAAACTGAGTGACAACTAATTAAGACACTACTAATGAGGCCATAAAAATTGGTGTCCTTCAGAGATTTCTGATTACTGACCTCTATGGCTCTTTGGTCATTATATGGGAAGAAATGTCCCTGAGTGAAAGCTTGAATGTTTCAAGTAGATTTTCCAGAGCACAGCTTTCTGTGGTAAATAGAAAACAAATGTAGTTAATCATGCAGATATCAGCAAAACATGGTACATTATGCCTTTGTGTTCATGCAGAAAGAAAATGTGTCTGATGTAGATGTTTAGATTTACAATAGCTTAATAGAACCAATATTTGGCATATTCAAATACCAAACTACAAACAAATGTGCTGTCACTCTGAAAGCTTTCATATGGTTGCAATTTTCAAATTAGCAAACTGAAAGTTATCTAAAAGGCAACATATTGTTATACTCTAATGGGCCATTATGGCATAACTTATTTAGTTATCTGTTCTAGCTTAAAATGAATTTCTCCAGATTTTGGTCTCAGAATCCCCACAGGGTTTTTACAATTTGGCTACGCCTTTCTCAAGAAGTAGACATTTTCTTCTGGGCTATATTACAGGAGCACGTATGCCACAGGACTTGGCAATACATCTGAGGAAATGTGACTTGTATAGGCGTTTTTTTCCTGTACTTATCACTCCTAGTACAACAACAGTGTAATGCAAAGACTCCCTTGTCATAGTATATCCTTGCATACAGGAAAGCAACAAAGCTGATCTGAGCCTAGAAATTCAGAGAGAAAAAATCTGACCTCGGCACACAGGGAGAAGCTAAGTGAGGCCAGATTGCAGCCAATTGACCTGAAAGGAAAACATCCAAGCTCCCGTATTAGTTCCATTGAAGCTCTACTGACTGAAAGGCATTTATATTCGTGATAATTTCCCTGCGCTTTTTCTCCAGACATTTTATTTTCCTAGTTTAAAGCAGAGAACATGAAAAAGGTTGCCTTCTTTATCCCATGTTCATAACCCTAACTCAGAAATGTTGTTTTCTCAGATTCAGGCATCTTTCTCTGACCCAAACTTTAATTGCCCACAACATAAATGTCTATATAGAAAACTATTCTTTTAAACAAACTGGCTTTATTGTCAAAGGAAACAAATCTGTGTAGTCAACACAGAGTTTACTTTAGAAGGAAATGCACCTATAGTTTCTCTTCATTGTTATTACCAGAACTCTGCTGACTATAGAGATACTGTATGATGATTTTTCAGATGATTTCTAGAATTACTTCAATTTGTTTAATAATGACACAGTTGCTCAGTGTAGTTACATCTGGAAAAAAATTTTGAAAACATGATCTTGTTCCTTTGACTTATCTCTGAAGGGTTGTTTCTTTTAAGCATCAGACCTTTTACTCCTACATATCCAAGTGACTCTCAGAATTCATTTTGATCTTCATTTACAAAATCAGAGTATACACAAGTGAGGAGGTAAAATTCTCATCCATGAAACTCAGAGGTAACCACAGCTGGAATACTAGACTCAATTTCATTCTTGAGTTTTACGCTGAGTCTACCGCTATCTGTTGAAAGATTGGCATCTGTGTCCACACCCACTGGATTAGGTTTCAGATATTTAGATTCTTTTACAATTTTGGGGAGAAAAAAAATGAATTCTGAGTTTAACTGGGCATTTATACTGCTCAGATCTTTCAGTGCTGCTGAATGGTCTGGTTGTCCATGTACATGCATGCTGCATATGATCTGTGATTTTCCTTGGTGACTTTTTTTCAAACCTGCTAAAAAACTTTAAAAGATTCTTCTCAGACCTGCCTTAATATTTTTTTTTTTTGCAATACAGTCCTCATATACAGATGTCTGGGATTAGTCATTTTAAGTAGTGCCAGAAGAGGAGCAATTATGTCCCTGTTAATGCATGCTCTTTACATATGTCAAGCAAATATTTGTTTCCCTTCAAATTGCAGTGCACTGTCTCCTAGATCATGAATATGCCATTTATTCCCCTTATTCTAAGATTTTATTTTAGAAAGAAAACCAAAAAGATTTATCACTGATTCAGAGTCATCTCAGTAGCCTTAGCCCTATATAGGTAACTTTTTCCATTCATGTTTATATAACTTTTCTCTTATAAAATCATCATATAATTTTATATCTCTTTCTTTGTTTTAAAAGTAATTATATCACACCTATTCAGAAAAAATCATAGACTCATAGAATCATAGAATATTTTGAGTTGGAAGGGACTCACAAGGATCATAAAACACAACTGTGATTATATTCAAGTTATTTTCATATTATTTGGGTAGGGTTTGTGGTCCCTAATGTAAAATTGTAGTTGAAATCCAGCACAGTTCTCAGGTTAGAGTTGGAAATTTAGACCTCTCTGCTCCCAGAGAGCAGATAACTTCTATTATATATAAATAATATATAATAATAATACATATAATATATGTATATTTAATAATACTAGGGTAAAATAAAAGAAAAGTTTTTGGACCAGGAACCAGAAACTGGAAGCATCCCAGATAAGGAACCTTTTCAGTGGTTTGTTATAACTGGTTTTCCCCTTTCCCCCATATCTTTGCAGAATGTCCCATTTCTACAATGGACATGAGAAACATCTTATTACTATGGTTTAACTGGTGATTATGAGAGTTTCCTTGACAACAGAGCAGTATGTAGCTGCTTCTCCAGATTAGTCTCACAAGACCTAGTAGCTACAAGCAAAAGTATGAAATTATGTGATTAACAGAGGTGAAAAAGTTTATTTAGCCAGGAATACAAGAGACATGCAATCACATTTTCCTTATCGGCTCACACTTTATAAGACAACGATGACCAATTATACCTTCCTAAATGAAATTCACAAAAGACTGATTGGAGAAGGACTTTTTTTGATTGTTTGCTTCCATTTTCATATACCAACTGAAGACTGCGAGGAAATGGCTATTTGCAAGATTTCAGATAATCCACTCTTTGTATTATTTCCCATTGATTTTTTATTCATATGAAAGATCTAAGAAACTGCTGCTTATAACTATATTATGTGATCTGTACAGAAACTGCCTCTTTCAGACTTTTTACTGAGGCTCTTTTTGAAGCTATCAGTGCTCTACTCTTGGAGGTAGGGCACTGAAAATGAAAAATCTTGATTAGCAGCCCAGGTTGTTCCCTCTGGTTACCAACATTAACACAAAACAGACCTGCAAAATCTTCAGATAATAAGAGTGAAGCAAGACTTCTCAGTGTGCTGTCTCACCTAAACTTGCAACTCCCTAAAGCCCTCATAAATACGCAGGCATGACTTAATGACTTCTCTGGGGTGCATCTCTGCTGTCTTCTGCTGCACAGTGTGTGGAGCCCTGAGGCCTGCAGCATGCTGGTTGGTATTGCTTGGAATGCATCAGAGATCCCATCTAGGAAGCGCACTCATTTCTTTTGCAGAGAAACTGGAGCATGTGTGGAAGTGTAGGGAGGAGAAGAAAAGTTTGGAGAAGAGGTGGTGCACGGCCTTCTCTTGTCCCATCAGGGTAACCTGATGCATCTATGCTTGGGCTTTGCTTTCTATAAATCAGGACTCCAAGCCTGAGTCATAATGCAGCATTCATGACTCATACCTCATCTTTCATTGCTTCCTGAAAATGGAAGCCTTTAAGCTTTTAAATACATACTTCAAGATTGACCCAAGAATTAAAATCTTGGAAGCCCCAGATGCATCCTTTGTTACACTGGTGTTGTGTATTGCATCATGCTGTTTGCTACTGTTTTCCTTTCCTACATTAAATCTTTTAATCTTATCTAACTGTAAGCAATGTATCACACAAAATGCACTTTTATTTACTATGCCAACAAATAGAATGCAAATATTTCCCAGCTTGTCACACAGAGCATGTGTCACATCTTGTGACCATATAACANTCAAATTGCAGTGCACTGTCTCCTAGATCATGAATATGCCATTTATTCCCCTTATTCTAAGATTTTATTTTAGAAAGAAAACCAAAAAGATTTATCACTGATTCAGAGTCATCTCAGTAGCCTTAGCCCTATATAGGTAACTTTTTCCATTCATGTTTATATAACTTTTCTCTTATAAAATCATCATATAATTTTATATCTCTTTCTTTGTTTTAAAAGTAATTATATCACACCTATTCAGAAAAAATCATAGACTCATAGAATCATAGAATATTTTGAGTTGGAAGGGACTCACAAGGATCATAAAACACAACTGTGATTATATTCAAGTTATTTTCATATTATTTGGGTAGGGTTTGTGGTCCCTAATGTAAAATTGTAGTTGAAATCCAGCACAGTTCTCAGGTTAGAGTTGGAAATTTAGACCTCTCTGCTCCCAGAGAGCAGATAACTTCTATTATATATAAATAATATATAATAATAATACATATAATATATGTATATTTAATAATACTAGGGTAAAATAAAAGAAAAGTTTTTGGACCAGGAACCAGAAACTGGAAGCATCCCAGATAAGGAACCTTTTCAGTGGTTTGTTATAACTGGTTTTCCCCTTTCCCCCATATCTTTGCAGAATGTCCCATTTCTACAATGGACATGAGAAACATCTTATTACTATGGTTTAACTGGTGATTATGAGAGTTTCCTTGACAACAGAGCAGTATGTAGCTGCTTCTCCAGATTAGTCTCACAAGACCTAGTAGCTACAAGCAAAAGTATGAAATTATGTGATTAACAGAGGTGAAAAAGTTTATTTAGCCAGGAATACAAGAGACATGCAATCACATTTTCCTTATCGGCTCACACTTTATAAGACAACGATGACCAATTATACCTTCCTAAATGAAATTCACAAAAGACTGATTGGAGAAGGACTTTTTTTGATTGTTTGCTTCCATTTTCATATACCAACTGAAGACTGCGAGGAAATGGCTATTTGCAAGATTTCAGATAATCCACTCTTTGTATTATTTCCCATTGATTTTTTATTCATATGAAAGATCTAAGAAACTGCTGCTTATAACTATATTATGTGATCTGTACAGAAACTGCCTCTTTCAGACTTTTTACTGAGGCTCTTTTTGAAGCTATCAGTGCTCTACTCTTGGAGGTAGGGCACTGAAAATGAAAAATCTTGATTAGCAGCCCAGGTTGTTCCCTCTGGTTACCAACATTAACACAAAACAGACCTGCAAAATCTTCAGATAATAAGAGTGAAGCAAGACTTCTCAGTGTGCTGTCTCACCTAAACTTGCAACTCCCTAAAGCCCTCATAAATACGCAGGCATGACTTAATGACTTCTCTGGGGTGCATCTCTGCTGTCTTCTGCTGCACAGTGTGTGGAGCCCTGAGGCCTGCAGCATGCTGGTTGGTATTGCTTGGAATGCATCAGAGATCCCATCTAGGAAGCGCACTCATTTCTTTTGCAGAGAAACTGGAGCATGTGTGGAAGTGTAGGGAGGAGAAGAAAAGTTTGGAGAAGAGGTGGTGCACGGCCTTCTCTTGTCCCATCAGGGTAACCTGATGCATCTATGCTTGGGCTTTGCTTTCTATAAATCAGGACTCCAAGCCTGAGTCATAATGCAGCATTCATGACTCATACCTCATCTTTCATTGCTTCCTGAAAATGGAAGCCTTTAAGCTTTTAAATACATACTTCAAGATTGACCCAAGAATTAAAATCTTGGAAGCCCCAGATGCATCCTTTGTTACACTGGTGTTGTGTATTGCATCATGCTGTTTGCTACTGTTTTCCTTTCCTACATTAAATCTTTTAATCTTATCTAACTGTAAGCAATGTATCACACAAAATGCACTTTTATTTACTATGCCAACAAATAGAATGCAAATATTTCCCAGCTTGTCACACAGAGCATGTGTCACATCTTGTGACCATATAACAGCAGCACTACATATAAACAAGAAGATAAAATCCCTTGGCAATGTATCAGTCATCACGTACCACCTCTCTCTCAAGGCAGTGTAACATAAAATTGCTTAATAATCACCTGCTGCTTTTTTTTCCCCTTCCAATTAATAAGCCATACTTAAAAGTTCTCTGCTAAGATATAATGTAATCCTCCACAATTTTCTCATCATGACTCAAGGAAACATCTGAGAATCTTGTGAAAAGAGGTTTTAGCCTATTTGAACAGGAGTATGTTTCACTAATATATCTCTCAGCATCCACTGATGAAGGAAGTTTACAGAAGCTATCAGAAGAAGATCCCAGTGCTTGTTTGTTCTGACTTTGACCCAATCTGTTGGAAGCATAAAAATCCCTGTTCAAGACTCCAGTTTTTGGAAAACACAGGCAACTGGGTGTACTATGGCGTAATTTTCTGAGATGTTAGAAATCTTCACGTTGCTTGTATTAGCATATCAATAGAAGGAACACTTTTAAAGATAAATATAATGTTTATAGACATTTATATGTCAGGTCAAATGGAAAAATTATTCTCTTTTATTGAGAGATAATGATTACTTCTTATGACTAAATTTTATAGTGCTGCATTATTTACAAAGCTTTGAGCAGACATTAAAATAGTCATTACCAAGGGGAGGATTCTCCTTTCATTCTGTCTCTGTTCTTTCACATAAAAGAACATATTGCAAATGTAAACACACTTTGAGCTGAATATTTACAGTATTTTTAACACTCTTTCTGGCATCTTCCTGGCACATGACTAGCTGTGATATAAAAAAATGTTTTTGTGACAACTGTTTTATGTGCTTTTTAGTGAGATTTTCTTCAAATACATGTGCTGTCAGAATGCACATACACAATATATTTATGCTCTGTTGACCACTCAGATTTAAGACACACCAGCTGGATATAGGAAAATGGATGCAGTCAATCTCAAATGTCTGTGCATCTCAGCTCTGCCAACTGAGGAAATCCAGGTAGCTTTCTAATATACCTTAACTGTTCTGTGTTTCTGTTCTCTCACCCATATCTATTTACTCAATTTGTATGAACAACAAGGAAAATAGAGTCATACACAGGCTATTATTACAGGCAGGATTAGGATTTTCAATACAGACAACGAACAGGTGAGGTACAGCTTTTGAAGCCCAGACATGAATAGCTCCTAAAGACAGTGTGTTTCTCTGAGATACAGTTTTATACTCATTTCTCTCTGCAGACCCAGAATCCATATGTGGAACAGGCTAACAGCAAATCTTAGCCTATACAACCAAGAAAGCACTTTTCCCCTCTGCAGGTTGTTCATCTGATCTAACAAAAAAGCCCATGAACCAAGGAAAACCAGATGGTAGCTGCTATCTCTGTACAGCTGCGGACGGGTTAGCCCAGAAACTGAACTCGTGCCCACCACCAGTGCAGAGTTACTTTCTGCTTCCTGGCACATGAAGGCCAAACTTAATCAGAAGTTTCAGTTGGCTGCAATGTTAGAAATTGTGTGGGCCTGCATGAAAGGAATAATCAAGACCAAAAAGTGTTGTGAGGCTGAGCTCCACACATCTGTAAAACGTAAAAAAGAAGGCCTTACCCCTTTGCAAAAGCCACAGCCCACAGGGGAGCAGATTGTTGCTGTGCAATTGATGTATCCATAAGCTGATTGCATGGCGTGTGGGGTGGATGTGAAGAGGTATGAGGGAGGGAAGGAGAGCCTATGGTCTTACAGACTGACTGTGCTTCTGGTGAGGAACAGTTCATATGTTGACCGAGATGGTGACTGCCATATGTATGCTGTAAAAAGATCACCTTGAGTGAATCATCCAAAATAAATGCATCAAGGAGTGATAAAGCAGACAAATGTGGAGAAAAGTAAATTCAACTCATACAGGCTGGTGTTAAAAAAAAAAAGGTAACACTGATCATATTCCTTTATTTGTGATGATTTGCATTATCCCAGTCAGCTCTATCCACTCCTAGAATCTTGTTTGATGAAATGAAAATCGCTTTAGTAATATAGTTTGCAGAGGGCATGGAGAACAAGATTGTTTATTCTTATGTTATAACTTTATTACTCTGCATATTTACAGGAGAAGTTGCTTACTGTAAGAAGAAAAATGAAGGTTTATAGCTTGGGTATTCACTTCAATATTTGGGGTTTTTTTCACTTACATTTCATTTCCCATCTCACTTTTAGATAATTAAAAAGAAAGCTACAAATAGAATCAAGTTGAAGATTCACTTGTAATAGGGAACTCTGGCAATGTCAAAACCTGCGCGACTGAAGTATCTTCATTTCTTGATTGTTTTCAATATTTTTTGATCAAATTGATATAATCAACAAACAGCAGAAGCGGAAAGAATATCCAGTATCTCTGAGTCTTCCTCTCTTTTACCCTGTAGACAGATGTTGAATGTACAGCTTATGTGATTTTTCCTCCCAGTACCGTTCAAGCAATTATCAGACTACTGTGACTAATGTTTTGAGAGTCAAGAAAAACAAATAAGTGGGAAAGAAAGCCCCCAGACTAGCAAAAAAAGATCACTTTGAGAGTTTCCTGCTGGAATTATCTGCAAATGAACCTCAGAGTTCTTAAGAAAGCTTGCGATATGGAAGGGATTTTAGCGAGTGAAGAAGGAACTTCACTGAAGCAAAAGAAAGCTTGGTCACAGAAGCAAGACCTACAGGCAGTGAGACCAAAGAGAAAGTGAGTCAATATGTGAGCAAAGAACAGTGTCAGGCAGTAAAACAACCAAACAAAAAGTGATGAAGAAAGAAAAAAGATGAACAGGAATAAAATGTGATTGGAGACTACAGTTTTACTATGGATGATTTATTTATGTGAAATCTTCCTAACATGTACTGGAAGATTACTCCAGGCTGGTTAAACCTTCTTAGGCAAAATAATCCTGAGAAATAGACTGAAGGGGAGATTTATTTTGGCCTTTTACTGAATATAATGGTAGAAATGGCACTGAACTCTTACCCTCAGAAATAAACCTTCAGTAAAATGTCTTTTACATTATTTACCATCTTATTCACTATCATCTGCTGCTCTGTTTCTTGAGGGTCAGTGAAAATGAAAAAAGCTTTCGCATTATTTCCAAAGAACTGCAGGAAAATGCTAGCAAAATTAGTATTTTCTCAGAAGTCTTCAAGTCAAAATTAGTCTACCTTTGTGTGCTTCTAGAACAGGTGCATGGGATAGTAATACTCAGTAGATGGCTGGAGTGATGGATAGGAAACACATGGGAGGTACATAGGTATTGTTAGGTGAAGGCATGAATTGAAATGTACCACATGAACTTCAATACCAAACAAGAAACAATACACATATTTTCATAAACACAGAGATGACCGTTTTGCATCCACAATGCAAAAAAATAGGTCTCTCAAGCAGGAAGGTTTTGCCCAGAGACGAAGGTAAAGAAACACTCTGGACCATCAGTAAAAGACACGTGGAGAAGGGAGCAACAACAAATCTTAAATAAAAAGATACAAAACATAGGGAAAAGTATAGGAACAACAATAAAACTCCAGACCTGGTGGCTGCAGGAATTGAAAAACCCTTCTTGTTCAAATTTAACATCAAGGCAGAACATGAAAAATTTGTAAAAGCATTAATTGCAAGAAAACTGAGAGAGCTGACATCTGCCACAGCTAAAGAAAAAAAACGAAATTAAATCCCTTTGAAATCCTCAGTGAATTTAAGAGCAACTGAAAAATGCTGCAATAAATCTTAACAGGATACGCAAAATAGCAGCTTAAAGAACACAGTTCTTTAACGGCCTAACCTCTTTAATGTCATTTCTTAAATGCCCAAATGTATTAAACATTTTGTGATACAGTTAAAGGCCCAATCTCCGTCCTGAAGAATTCAATTTATATTTAAAGCACAGCTTAGGAAAAAAAGGTATTTCATAAAAAGAATTGGAATTGGTAGTTTCAGGCTACACTGTTCAGGTGGTTGCTTGTTAAGCTTACATATGTTTCAGTGGTATGTGAAGCCTGTATTTCATGCCGGAAAAAATATATCAGAGATTAACTTTAAATAAAGATTTAAAGAAGGAGAAGCTAATGAAATGTGTGTGAGAGAACAAAATAAATCCTAAATTTCTAAAAATAATCAGATAATATTACTTCTAAATAATCAGATTGGTGGACACTTCAGGAGCCTGTTACTAAAAAGAAAAAAAAATCATAATTAAAACCAAAGCTTTAACTAGCTTCACAAACCTTAACCAGGTCTCTGATAGTTGGGTGATAGCAGGGAAAAAGTTTATTTCACAGTTTGTATGATGTGATGAGAAGTTTGTTACAGCTTCTTCCACCAAAAGATCTAATTCGTGTTCTGAGGAGGTGTTTGACCTAAACTTCCTTTATTTCACTTTGGCAGAAAAAGAAAATAAATCTGAAAAAACCCCCAACCCCACCAAAAAAAACCCCCTAAAAAACCCCAAACTAATCTAAAACTGTTTGGGAGTTATTTTTACAACTAAACTAATATACATTTAGTGATCTGAAAGGTTAATAATTTTCCAATATTTATCTCCTTGTAGCACAATAGCATCTTGCACTATCATCTCCACATATTAGATCTATTTCAAATCTCTGTATCAGCTATACATTTGAAGAAAATCACCTTTCATGACAAATAAATGGAAAGGATCATCTTCAAGTAAATATAAACCGGTTTGCTGTTATCCAAATGCCGAGCCACAAAATGTGACACTGCTATTTGATAAACACTTTAAGACAGTCAGCAAAACTTGATCCATTAGAGATCTTTCCCTACTCTTTGTGAAATGTGTTAATCACAGAGCTGGAAGCTGTTCCTGTGCTGTTTGTACCAGATTTCCAGGCACAGGAGAGGTGCACCACAAGAGAGACCTCTTTGCCTATGTCTTCCCTATCAACTGTGCTGAGGATTTCTGCCTAAGAGCCAGAAGGACCTGAAAATTCAGACGGCCTCCCCTGCTTTCCCCCAGCACAGAGGGTCCTGTGTGCAGAAGTAAAGGTATTTCTCCTGCCGCTGTGTCTCTGACCAGGGAACTTTCAGCAGCTAACCCTGCCATAGCAGGGCTGGGGCAAGAACTACCAGGGACCCCACTACCATCTGCAAGCTTGCTGTCCAGCTTTTCAGCAGACTTCCCCAACATCCCAGCCTGCACAGAGGAGGGCTTTTGGAAACCTGAATCTCCTCACAGCTCTGATTTACAGCCTGATTCCATGCAGAGTTGTATAGTGTCTCTGGGAAGGTGGTCCATCATGAGGGATGCCTTAGTGAGAGGGAAAAATAGGAACTTCTTTCACTGATCTTACTACTAGGAGAAACAAAATGGCAATTAAATCCTAAGCCTTGTGACTGAATGTGAATCATGGCAGAAGAAGATGCCAGAGTCTGGAGAAATTCATGCTGCCTATCTTTGGCAGCACTCTGCACTTACTGTTGTAAATTCACTTTCTCCCTCTTCACATGCATTGCATTGGGAACTTCCACTGCACATTTCACCAGGCAGCAAGGCACCAGAGTCCTTTTGCAAATGTCTAAGGATGACAAACTAATAACAAGAGGGGATGATGGAGAGATGAGGGGAAGAGAACCGTCAAATTTAGCAAAAAAATGAAGGCACTTGGAGCAAAATTAATCAAAAATCCAAAGGATATGAGGAAGAAAAAAATCTTTAATTGCCTATATTGCAAGGCTAGGAGCCTTTTTAGTAAACAAGAGCTGGAATGGCTCATTTATGAGCATAAATTTGTCCGCGTTGGCATTACTGAGACTTGATTGGATGATCTGCATGACTGGAATACTGAAATCACTGGCTGTAATCTACTTAGGAAAGAAGAAAGAGTGCAAAAAGACATTTCATGTCAAAAATGGCTCTTTCCAAGTGCTGACAGTGTAGAAGTGACAAATATTGGAAGTTTTGGGGTGAATATTTAACTGGCAAAGTACAAAGTAGCAGCTGGGATTGGCTGCAAGTTACCACATCACAGCAGGAAGCTCTGGGCTCAGGTGAGTACTTGTCTATACTGTAGGAGGACTAAATGGCTGTGTAATCAGAGGGACTTCAGCCTGAGTGACATACGCTGAAGAAATTCTGATGCCAATGTTAACATTCGTCTAGAATTCCAAAGTTATAGGGAAAAATTTCTAACATATTACTAGGTAAAAAATTATGGTTATATTAATACAAATTCCTAGATTTGATGTTTGCACAGTATACAAAGCCCAATCAGCACTGATCCTGTATTGCTTTTAATGGGTTGATTTCAGTGAGTTGATAGCAATTAAGAACCAAATTAAATGGAAGAGGGGGGAAAATAGTATCATAACATAATGAGCATATATTGAAGTAGGAACCAGAGAAAATAGATAAAGGAAACAAAAGTAAAATACACAATCATTTAATAATAGACCTCACCAGATTCAAGTAAATCAAGATTAATCAATTACAAAATTGGAAAGGCAGTAAGACCTGCCACGGCTGCTAAGGTCAACAAGAAGAGATACTATTTGGGCTTTTTAAAAGGATATTAAAAGCAAATAAAAGAGAAGAACAATATTGGTTTTGCACTAGCAGATGGGAAATGCAGAATAAAGAATAATAATGCAGATAAACCATGTGTGCTCAGTCCACAGCCCCATTCTCTGTTTAGCAGGGTAGAAAGTAGAAATTTTATTATAAGGTAAGGCTGAAGTACTTTCCATTCCAGTGGTCACTCCAGAGAATAAAAAGGCAGTTAATAACAGCACACATTTCCAAATAAAAAGATCCAGGTAATTTTCATCGAGAATTTTTAGAAAAATCTGGTAAAGAAATTCTCTGGACCATTAATGTTGATTCTCAATAAGAACTGGAGCACCAGAAAAGCCCCAGTGAAAAGAAGGAAAGCTAATGTTGTGCCAGGATTTCAAAGGGGTAAATGAGATGACCTGGACAATTATACACCTGTCAGTCTAACATTGATCTAAAGCAAAATGATGAGGCAGCTGATATAAGACTCAATTAATAAAGAATTAAAGGAGGATAGTTAATGCTGATCAACATGAGTTTATGGAAAATGGATCTTATCAAGCTAACTTGATAGCTTTTATTGACAAGATTACTAGTTTGGATGATGACAGTAACCATGTTGGTTCAAAAAGTTTAGGCTTTTTGAGCTCATTTTGATGATCATTTAATTAGGAAAACTAGAAGGATGAAAAGTCAACATAGAGCATATTAAGTTAGTAAAAAAGGTAGCTAATGAAACACCTCAAATTAGAACTTTAAAGGAAAACAACTTCTGAATATGTCAATAGCACCTTCTATTATCTACCATTTAAAATATTTCTACATAACAGAAAAAAAAAAAGAAATTGCTATCAATATCACTTGAAGATGAAAAAATAGCTTCAGTGGCATGTTGTCAAGAGGACTGGTTGTTCTATGTAACTTGGGTAACTTGGCCAGCTGAACATAAAGAAAGATTTATCTGAGCAAGGTAGAATGCAAAGTCCCATAGCCAAGGAAAGACAAGGCAATTCAGAGGGAATCCACGGAGGAGCCTGTCTCAGGAAACAGAACCAGAGAAGGAGCTCTAGAGGTCATGGGAGATGAACAAGATGGACAGGACATTTCATGAGGATGATGAAAGCAAATCTGATATGAGGCTCTTTGCATTTGAAAATGCCACATTCCTTAATAATATACTGTGTTCACTTCCATAGCCCAAATTTCTAGAAAATATTGAACTGCTAGGAAGGAGTTAAAAAAAAAATCTGTGAAAATGGTTGAGAGATTGAAAAATCTACCTGGTAGTGTAATGCACAGGGAGACCAAGGTCTTTACCTTATCAGAAGGAAGATTATATATTGAAATGGCAACAGTCAAGACAAGCTTATAGAGGGAAGAAAACAACCTTTTTGAGTTCTAAAGGGAACTTTTCAGTGTTGCTGTTAGAGGTTGAGCAAGAAGCAGCTCTTTAAAAATAAGGTTTAGACTAGAAAGAAAGTGTAAATTTTTGATATTATTTCTCCTACTGGATCTCTAGGATTAATTACTGAATGCTTTGTGGATTCCTTGTTTTTGAAAATTCTAAATAATTTCTGGAACAGTATTTCCCAAATTTAGTTCAATCAGAAATCAGCCCAGGGAAGAAATCACCTATTGCAGAAGGCCAGTCTGGGTAAACAAAGGGACTCCATTTCACGTAGAAAGCCATTAAAATATTATAAACAAACATAACTTGGGTTATTCTTCTCTCTGATCTGTTGTGTGAGTTACAAGGCCACCCAAGATCTCAGGAAAACAGTAGGGTTTTCCAAGATCAGAGTCCAGAAGAGATCATTAGACCTTGCTGCATGCCTTTTACTTTTCCTTCTTACGGTTCACTCTTCAGGAGGCCCATTAATTCCCTGCGTGGCAAAGTGAGACCGCGTTAGGCACAGCTGCCTCCTGTAGCTTGGTATCCACGCCGGGTTCCTCAGTCTCTCGGCGGCCGGAGCGGGGCGGTGTCGGCGGGCGGGTGCAGGCGGGAGCGCTGCGGGCTGGGAATCGCATCCAGAGGCACCCGCAACAGGCGGCCGGCGTCGGGTGCCGTGTCTGTGCATGAACGCAGTGCCCTCTTTCGACGGGTTTCAGTTCACAAAGAACATCAAGGTTCAGCTGCGGCTGAGCGCTACCAGAGCTCTTGCAACTGCTCAGATCTTTGGACACTGGCAGTACAACGGTTCATCCTATTTCTTCCATTTGCCCATCAAATCTCCTCCTCGAATACAAGCCATTTTTTACCCCGTCCCCATTTTTTCTCCATTTCAAAGACCATAGTCACACTTCTGTCACAGCCTCACCACAGAAGAAAGCATCCTTCTGTCTGTCAAACGTCAGGATTTTAGTTCCACCGCATATCAAAATATTTGCTGAAAACAGAGCCTGTTTATTTCAGAATTCAAATATGTTAAAATAATTTGTTAAATAGACTACATTAAATATAAACTTGATAAATTAAAATTAGATTTGACAGTGCTTAAGGAAAAAGCAACTTCAAGAATATTAACAGCAGAATGTTTAAAAATCTATTGTTAATGGATATGCATCCATGATTTCATGACAAGGAAGCAAATAGGAAAAACAATGCTCACAAAGAATAATTTGGCCTCCTTATTGGCCAATTTTAAATGTGAGAAGAAATTCCAACGCTATGAAAATGATTTCTCCCTTGTGTTACCTTGCCCTAGGCAAAATGAGAACACATTTATTTTCCAGATGAGGTATATAAGAAGCAGAATGTTTAATCGACTTGCTAAAGGTTACACAAGTTTATAGGAGACAGATAAGAAAAATCTACTGTGTATATGTCCAAAGGACCTAACATATGAAGTGTTTCAAATCTCTGTACTCAGATCTACTGAAATGTAGGATCAATAATATTAAATTACCTATACAATGCTTTAATGTCCACAAGTGAGAAAACATTGACTAAAAATAAAGTAGTGATAGCATTATTAGACTCTTTTTTTTCCCCCAGAAAGACTAGTAGGAGCACAGAAAATTATAGTGTTAGTTAAGAAAAACATTGTGCAAACTGTGTCCACAGAGAGCAATGACAAGCCTTCAGGTTGACAATTTTGTTAACCATGCTCCTCTGTGAAGCAAGATAACATGGCAAGGAATTCCTCCTCCCCTCTGATTCCTATTTTTCCCATTCTCCCACAGAAGGTGGAGCAGTCTGAAAAATCTCAAAGCTATTGCATCCTTAATGTGTCTCCAGCCTGGATGGAAAACAAACTCAGCAGCAAGGATGCAGTGACAGCACTTGGCTGCCATTGATATGTGGCCCCAGAGCAGGCTTTTTGCCACTTGTGGTGTGCTGCATTTGGTGGCCCAGGAAGGTCAGACACCCTTGGACACTGCTCTGCTGATCTCTGGTCGTACCCTGTGCTGCAGCCCACTGCAGGAGGTCAGCTGAGCACCTGGGTGCAGCACCCCTAGGTAGGTTCAGCAGTCATCCTCATGTATAATTCACTAAGATTTTCTACCAGCATTCATAATGGCACGTATGTGATGGCTGCATCGTCTACAAAGTCACTATATGACAGAGTGCCAGGGACACATCATTCTCTTCTTCAATCTAACAGCTTGCTGAGCTTCCCCATCCTATTCCCTTCACAATTTGAAAACTGGCTTGTCCTTTGCCTGCACACAAGAAGTAAGATTGCTACTACCATTACTTAATCCACTCATTACCACTAATAAAATGTCCAGAAAATTCCCTTACTGGTTAGTATTGCTAAGTAGAAATGACACATCACATTATTTCCAAAGTCTAGTCACTTAGAATCAGTCAAGAACCTGAATACATTAAATGAATGGATTATCCTTATTACTGTTCTTACTTACATCTCATCTAAGGTATGGATATTGTTGAATACGAAAGTAAAATCTTACTTCACACCAGTTCCAGTGACCCATTATTTCTGTTCATAGGGGAAAGGGAGACTCTTTTTGTTTCCAGTAGCCAGAGTGCATGACATGGCCTCAGATCTCCAGCACAGGTTGGTAGGAATAACAGGTTTTGCAAATAGGAGCCAAGGACTTTTTCATCTTTGTAGCAGCCATGATGTATCACTAGGCTTCCCATTTCTGTTTTTCATTTCATTCATTAAATGATGCCCTTCCTAATTTATCTCACCCTCTGGCTAGTTGTTGTCTGGTGACTTTTACAAGTCTTAAATTCATGCCTGAAAGGGAGAACACTGCTTTTCTCGTTCAGTTAAAACAAAGACTTATTTAGAAAATGTACACATTTAAACCCACTTAATGTTTCAAATGTTATTATTTTCAGTAGAAACTGCTTCTCAGTTAAATGGTTTTCAGGCATCAGACTATTATATGACAGATGATTTTGTCACTATGCAAAATGTGAAACCTGTAATCAACTTGTTATGGCATTTCACAAAAGTATGTGACAGTAAAATAAGTAAACTGTCATTTGGGCAATCAAGTCTTGAAATCCTGCAGGAGGCAAAAAAAAAGTACCTGACACTCAATCTTCATGGTAGAGATGATGTTAAAAAAAATCATTTAATACTGCCAGAGTCTTAGAGGTTTGAATAGAATTTTTATTGCAGTGTGCTTAAGCCTGCAATAATTTTGTATTATGTTTTAATCACTTATTTTTCCCCCCAATTGATTTTTTCCTCAGATAATGTACATGCACGTCACACAGCAAGGTCTGCTCTGTTAACAAGTTGTTGGCTAAATTGAAACAGTATTTTCCCTTTACTACTGATGACAACATTATCAATTACAAAGCATTTTCAGACTGGTTTGATACAACAATGGATGCAGTAGGTAGGAGCCCATGCTGATTTACCGGCACCTGGGACAGCCTGGGGAGATGGTGCTGGTGGCAGCAAGCTCCTACATGGCTGGAATGCTTGGGATGACGCGCCTCTGAGCCCACACTGTGATGGCTTAACGGATTTCACATAAAAGTTTTATTAAAGCAAAGGGATACAGAAGCTATGGACCATAAGCCACTCATGGCCCTTCCTGCCAGTCTGTTCGGCCTGCAGCTTGTTCTCTCAAGTCCTTGTTCTCCCCTGTGGCTGCAGGTTTGATGCAGCAGGCTGGCAGCTGCAGCCATCCTTGGGCTTCCCTTTTCCCCAGGTGCTCCCCCAGGCTCAGGGAAGGCGCAGGCTAGGGTCAGGCTTAAAACCAGTTAGTAAGTCCTGCCAAATCACAGGGAAGGCATTCTAGGGGACACAGGCTTTCACCATTATGCTGCTGAAAGGCATGTTCCCCTCTCGTCTCCAAAGAGCAGACATCCTGGGTGTACAGGCACTAGCAATGAGCTCTTATAACTGGAACCGTAAAATGAATCTGTAGCCTCCTGTTTCCAGTCATTAGTGACAGCCGCAGATCTTGGAACTGATCTCCTCCCAGAAATGAGTTATAGAAATAGGAATAAAATTACACTTGATTATGAAAAGAGTGAAGGGAAACAGGGAAACCTATTTTTATCTGGGTGGGATTTGGTTTTTTTTTCGGCCTCTTTATGATTACAAACCAACTGGTGAAACCACTGTAACCTGCAAGTTAATGTTTTGCATGGAATAACTTTCAATGAAGAGCACTGCACAGCCTGCCTTCGAAGAAAATTGGTTTTGTTTTGACAAAGTTATGAACGTTTGGAGATTACTCACCGAGCACACATAACAGGCCTTTTGTTAACTCTAACTGAGAACCTAAAAAACAGTATTGCTGCATGTACACAGCTGATTTTGCTGCATGCTGAAGCTGCAGGGCCTCAAGAATAGGCATAGACTGGACTCAAAAAGGCCCTGAGCATTTGACCCAAAAAAGAGCTCAATCCTGTGGCTCACTTCAAGTCCTCTTGACAAAAGAGATTAAACAGATAAAAGTGACATGGAGAAAGGAAGTTTGTGTGGACAGATAAGCCACAGACCAGGGGGAACTGGATAACAGTGACAGAAATAGACACATTTACTTTAAAGGTACTTAGGCGAAGGCAAAGTTGAGATTCTTACTACAGTGCAAAGCTATAGGAGAAGATGTTGAGATGAAAAAGGATCAGGGAGTTTCGGGAAGCTGTCAGAGTCCATGCAGATTGTCATTTTGGACTCTTGTCACTACTGCCCACATCTTCCTTAGGAAACCTCCCACTGTAATGAACGAGATTAGTTATGGGCACAGAGAGAGAACTACTGTTTGCTTCCTCTCAAGAGTCTACATGAGTACAAGTTGCCCTTTCTGTTAGCTTCCCAGCTCCCAGTCTCAGATAATGAGATACACTGTTCTTGCCACTGCCATGTCCTTTAGGATGACCCTGCTTGAGCTAGGAGGTTGGACCAGATGACCCACTGTAGTCCCTTGAAACTATTCCCATTCTGTGATCCTATAAATGTAAGCATGATATGCTGAAGAAGTCAAGAAAGACTGCTTGAGTTCAGGGGTAGTACCTGAACTAGTCTCTGCCACTTGCTGGACATCTCTGCTTTCTGAGTCTCAGCTGTTCCACAGCTTTATTTGTTCTCACATACGGCTCTCCCTAGTAGTTGCCTCCTTAGATTCTGAAGTGAGTATGTTCACTGCGTTTGGTATTCCTCACAACCAGTGATTTGACTGGTCCATACTGTTTCTGACAGCACAGAGGCTGAAAATCAGAAGAATGTACTTATGGAGTAGAGGACAAACACTGTTACCTTTGTGTGTGTTTTGCTTCCCTGTGGACTGCTCATTACATTACAAGAATTTCAGGGGTCGTAACTGATCATTTGACAGTTTGCCAACTCCTTTGACAAACTTGCTTATAAAGTGAAAGCAAACTA
The DNA here is from genome assembly GCA_013397725.1 of Rhagologus leucostigma. Lineage (NCBI taxonomy): Eukaryota > Metazoa > Chordata > Aves > Passeriformes > Rhagologus > Rhagologus leucostigma. The sequence goes on along the minus strand of VZTD01004681.1, from coordinate 2,157,623 downwards.
CATGGGGTTCTAAGCTTCCAGAGAGCTTTGAGTTTTACAGGATATTTGTGCTGCAAACAAATATCCACACGTGCTCAGGAAACCCAGTGACATTCCTCCAGTTCATAATTGTTGATGTCACCGACAAAACTACTACTGTTAATGGGCAGCTCAGTAAGAGTGACCTGGTCCAACTGCAGTGTCAAGGTGGTTGCTGATGACACAGCAGTTAACAACCTTTGGAGGCGGACTGACACACCAAATCCTGACACATAATTTCCCATCAACTTGGTGTATTCTGAATGCTTTTAATAGCAGAGGAAGGCCGGATCAAGTCACTAAGTGCAAACGTTCCTCATCATAATGGTGGGCAGAACCAGTTCCCTGAAACCAATTAATATTTTTTCTACATTGGACTACTCTTGTCCTTCTTTTCCTGCCCTCACGCTCCAGCTCCCAGCCTCTGCCTCGGATCCCTTCCAGTCTTCTGGGTCAGACTCTTCTGATCTGCCTTCGCCTGTGACCTCTGCTCAGGGTGGGAGGGACAGCTGTGCGGCGGACAGGTGAGGGCCGGCGTGTCCCCGGCGGTCTCGGGGAGCTCTCCCCGGTGCCGGCAGCAGCGGAGGCAGCGCGGCTGGGGCGGCTTCCCCTGCACCGCCGCCCGGGGCCCGCCAGGCGGCAGCAGCGCGCTCCACCG